>RJWM01027256.1:0-27047 GCA_004363535.1 Dasyprocta punctata
AAAAAAAAAAAAAAAAAAAAAAAAAAAAAAAAAAAAAAAAAAAAAAAAAAAAAAAAAAAAAAAAAAAAAAAAAAAAAAAAAAAAAAAAAAAAAAAAAAAAAAAAAAAAAAAAAAAAGAAAGAAAGGAAGGAAGACAAGGCAGGAGAGGTGGTAGAATATCCCACCACGATGGCATCTGTACCAATTTCTCCTTGCACTGTAAAACCTTTTATTTTATATATTTTAATGTAATACTATTTCACATATGAGGAGGATCCTGGAAGTTATTTCATAATTTAAATATTCTAGAAAAATGAGATGATATCTCTTGTCTTATTTTAATAATCTTTATTTGGATTCTATTTTTTTATTTTGACATACACTTTTTTCGATTAATTATTTGCATTTAGCCAATACATTTTCTTCCATTCATTTGCTTTTTTTTTTTTTTTTTTTTTTTTTTTTTTTTTTTTTTTTTTTTTTTTTTTTAGCAAATTCACACTGAATCTCTCATAGCCATAAGCCGTGTGGTATTTCAGGACTGGGCTTCACAATATCAGTTTCATATTTCTATGCTTAATCTCAGTGGAATATAGAAATACTGCTCCTATATAGCTCTGTTCCTTTTCCTTGCCTTTTAATGATATTGTTGTTACACGTACTACATTACTCTTAGGACCCCAAAGATACATTGTTACAATTGTTCTTTATAAACAGTCATGCTTTGCTTAATGACAGGAACACTTCTGCAAATGTGTGAAAGCGGAACTCATAGAGAAGCTTAGCCTTTCGTTGCCTCTATAAAATCTTCCCAGCTCAGGCCAGCGACTCCTCGGCACCCCCTCCGTCAGGAGAGCGTGCTTGTGCCTTCTCCCTGTGGTCATAGGCTTTCCTCATGGTAAGGGAGACTCTTCAGGTGTCCCCACGGGAATCTCCTCCCTCAGAGGGGCAATACTGGGCACCACCATAGTTAAGCTAACCAATGGGATTACAGCAAGCTTCACAGTACCCTAGCATCCTGAGATGACAGGATGCGCTTTTCAAGGCTGGGAGAGGGTTCGCTGCTAGGATGACTGACGCCTTTGTTTCGCTTCTGTGCCTCTGCGTGCCTGATGCCACAAGTTGTATAAAAGGGGACCTCTCCTGGGTTCGGGGCCCAGCCTGGTCTTGAGCATTTCTAGTGGCTGGGTCACACACTAATAAAGTCCTCCTGCAATCCCTCCTGGCCGCTCACTGCAGCAGAGTCTCTGGGTGATTGCTGTGCGGACGTGGGGACCTCACACAAACCCGGGTGCACGGCCTGCAGTGTACCTGGGCGGCGGGGCATTGCTCCTAGGCTGTCCATCCGCGTGCTTTCTGTGGTTCTGAACACTGCGGGCAACTGTGACCCAATGGCAAACATTTGTGTATCTAGGCATAGAAAGAACACAGTAAACAAAACAAACACATAAACAAAAACATGTAAAAGATAAAAAGTGGCAGAGTTTTACAGGCTACTTAACACGGAGGGGGCTTCCAGGCTAGCGAGCTGCTCAGGGTGCGTTAGTAAGTGCAGGGTGGTCGCGCACAAAGGCCTGGCTCTGTCATGTGCCCCGCGCCCTTTGTAGACACAGCGCCCTTCGGCCCTCTAAATCCACTTCGGTGTTCTCCCCCGGTAGTAAGTTGACTCGAGGTTACCACAACTATTCGACTTTATAAACTTAAAAATTTGTAAACTTTTCGAGTTTTTTTTTTTTTTTTTTTTTTTTTTTTTTGCGGCACCGGGCATTGAACTCACAACCTCGCGCCTGCCAGAGCAGGTGCTTAAGGCACTGAGCCAAACTCCCGGCCCTGGTTTTTTGAAGCAGGGTCGCACTATGTAGCTCAGGCCGGCCTTGCGCTCACGTTGTAGCCCAAGCCGGCCTCGAACTCACAACGCTCCGCCTACCTCAGCCTCCCGAGTGCTGGGATTAAAGGCGTGCGCCACCACGCCTGGCTTCTTTTCGAGTTTTTTAATAAAACACTTAGGTTGAAACACAAACACATTACACAGTTGTACAAAGTGCATTTCTTTGTATTCTCATTCTGTAAGCTTTTTTTCCTATTTAAAATGTTTGGTTTTATTCTTTCACTTTCCAAATTTTTTTTTAAGAATCGAGACAGAATCACACATTAGCCTAGGCCTGTCAGAGGCATCAATACCACTGTCTTCTCTCTCCACCCTTTTTTTTTTTTTTTTCCTTTTTGGTACTGTGGATCGAACTCACAACCTTGTGCCAGCCAGGCAGGTGCTTAAGCCACTGAGCTAAATCCCTGGTCTTCTCTCTCTACTTCTTGTCCCAACATTGGAACAGCTCTTAAATTCCCTGCCAGAGGCTCTATTTTACTTAACTATTTTTTTTAAAAATAAAATTAGCTAAATCCCTGGTCCTATTTTTTTTGAGACAGTGTCTCACTATGCAGTTCAGGCCTTGAACTCACTTTGTAGCCCATGCTGGTCTTCAACTCACAAGGATCCTCCCACCTCAGCCTCCAGAGTGCTGGGATTAAAGGCATGTGGGGATTTTTAGCTCAGTGGCGTAAGTGTCTGCCTGGCAGGCGTGAGGTTGTGAGTTCGATCCCTGGTACAAAAAAAAAAAAAAAAAAAAAAAAAAAAAAAAAAAAAAAAAAAAAAAAAAAAAAAAAAAAAAAAAAAAAAAAAAGAAGGAAAAATAAACTCGAAAACAATGACAAAATTATAGTATAATAAATACATAAACAAATGACATAGTCTTGCCTTACCACCAGATATCATGGTCTGTCCATAATTTTAAGTGGTATCCTTTTATATGACTGGTAGTACAGCAGGTTGTTTTACACTAGCGTTTTGACACAAACTCATGGGTAGTGCGTTGTATGAGGACATTTTGCCAATGGTACCATCACACCAGGTAGGAATTTTTCAGCTCTACTATAATCTCACGGGGATCACTGCTACACGCAGCCAGTGAGTGAAGTGTCATTACACAACACACGACTGTAACTGTGTCTTTTGAGGAAATCGAGAGAAGGAGAGTGAGCGTGTATGTACAGCTTCTGCTATGCTGACGGCTGTCCTGATTGTTTCTGGTTCTCTTCGTTTGTGCCTGTGAGTTCACCTCCTTATCCCCATTCAGCTTTGCTGCCACCACCTCCTCTGTGCTATTATTGGAAAATGCATTTTATTTCTATGTCATATACCCAACTGTACATTATATATGTATCATTTTATACTAATGCTTTTTGCTTTAAGAGAAAAGAAAAACTAAGGATTTATAGTGTCTTTTATAATTACACAATATAATTACCAATACTGGTACTGTGTGTGTGTGTGTGTGTGTGTGTGTGTGTGTGTGTCTGTGTGTGTGTGATGTAATTACTATCTAAAGTTATTTGTTTGATACTTCCTCTAAAGTTATTTGAGTTATTGAGTTTGATACTATCTAAAGTTATTTGTTTCAATACTTCCTCTAATATTTCTTTTCTTGGAGGCCATGAAGTCTGCTAGGACCTCCTTTTTTCTTTACATGGGAATGCCTTTATCTCAGTTGCACTTTTGAAAGATAGCTTTTGTGTGTGTGTGTGGTATTGAAAGATACCTTTGCTGGTTATTTTCGGTTGATTTTTTCCTTTGAGCACTCTGAATAAGTTACCCCACTGCTTCTGGTCACTACGGTTTTTTACGAGAAGTCAGCTGTTATCTTGTGAGGGTTTCTTTCTAAGTTACAAGTTGTTTTCCTCTTGTTGTTTTCAAGATTTTATACTTATCTTTGGCTTTCAGCATTTTTACTATTTATAACACAATGCATTTTTGTGGATCTCTTTGCATGTTTTTGCTTGGCATTTGTTATATATTTTTTGAAACTCAATTTGGGAAGTTTTCAGTAATCATTTTTTCCAATATTTTTCCTTTCCTTTCTCTCTACTCACCTGCTATGTTCACCATGTGCATCTCAGTGTACTTAACAGTATCTTTACATGCTTCTGAGGCTTTATTCACTGCTTACATTTACTTTTCCCTCTCTTTGGCTTGTATAGTACCTGTTGATCTCTTTGTTAGCTAATTCTTTTTTCTGCCAGATTAAATATACTGTTGAGCCCATCTGTTAAACATTCATTTCCATTATTGTACTTCCCAATTCCAGCATTTTCACTTGATTTTTAAAATTTATCTCCATTCTTTGATAGTCTCTATTTCATGTGCTATTGTCCTCATACTTTTTCTGGTAAATAATTTTATTTCTTTTCCACTCACTTCTAGTACACAGAAATATTATTGAACTTTCCATATTAATCTCATATCTAGAGACTTTCTTTAATTCAGTGTTTATTTTCATAAGTCTGTTCCTGATATTCTCTTATTACTGTAATTCTAATATCTGTTAAATAACATAATTTATCTTTCATTCCTGATATTAATAATTTTTCCATCATTTTTATCCTCTTTCATCGTGGGTTTTGAATATATGATCATGGCTACTTTGAAGTCTTTACTGAAGCTGACATCACGTCACTCTAACAGAGAGTCTCTATTTTTTTTGGTGTGTGGATTATGCTTTTCTACTTATTTGCGTGTTTCATTATCTTTTTTCTGGAATTCTTTGGATAATATGTTGAATCAGTGCCGAGTACTGGTCCCCAATTCCCACAAAGGGATTTCTGTTTTCCTGTTTATTTGTGCAGTAAATGGCTGGATTGTTATAGTGAAATCGGTCCCTGCCTTCCCCACCCAGTGGTAATCACTTGACATTGCTATCTGAGCCCAGGGGAGGGCAGCCTTCGGCGCTCACCGGCGGCTGGCCTGAGGGTGCTTTGCAGAGCGCTTCTTCCGTACTTTCTCTGAGAACATCCACCTATTAAGCGCTGTTAATTGCTGGCTGATTATGGTGTTATTCTTAACAATGCCTTTGGGCATAAATTGCTTTATAGCTGAATCTAGTCCACTTCGGGCTCCTTTAAAGGAGCGGTTCTGGACCTCAGTTTGGGTATTTATTCTGACCCCAGGGTGATTACTGTGCTCCTCCCAGAGTCTCTTACTCAACTTCCCTGCTTCCCCTTCTCAGGAAAAATGTCTGAACCATAGCTACGGGGTTGGGGGTGGAGACAAAGTTGAATTTCTCAATTAGTGTCACAGGCTGGGGGCCCTTAGGAGCTGGATGCCTGGTGGGTGGGGATGGGGAAGGCAGAGCCGTGTCTCACTGGAGGTGACTGACACAGGAGCCATCTCCGGGTCACACTCACCTTGGCTTTATCCTGACACAGCCGGCGTCAAGGTGAGAAATGCTGACCTTCCCCTTGGGTGGAGCAGCCCTGGCTGTCCAGCTGGCTGTCCAGGGAAAGGCAGCCCGTGCTCATCTGAAATGGGGTTCTGGCCTGGTGGAGTGAGGAGGGAGGGAGGGAGCGGTCTCGGTCAGGTACTGCAGAGTCTTGCTGTTCTCACTGAATATAGTAGATTTAATTGAATCAATGATTTCTCCTATGCGGTATATAGTTCAGGACCATCACTCCATGCTTTTTTCCACCAGTTTCATTATTATGGTTTGGACCTTGAAGGTCCCTGGAGACCATGGTGTTGGTGGGAGGTGCTGGAGCCGTTGGGGGGTGAGGCCTGGTGGGAGCCCCTTTGGTAGGGGGGACACGGAGGACCTCAGGCCCTGCCTCTTTTTCTCTTTCGCTCCCTGGCTTGTGATGGGAGTGGTTCACTGTGGCGCGTGGTCCTGCTACCACGCACTGCGCCACCTGCAGCCCAAAGCCGTGGTGCTATTTGATCACGGATTGAACCCTCTAACGCTGTGAGTCAAGCTCAGTCTTTCTCTGTACAAGCTAATGTCTCAGGTACTTCATTCCGGTGAAGGAAAGCGGACTAACACAACACGGGGCGGGGGCGAGGCGCTCCTCACGCTGTCACGCCGGAAGTACCACCTCTGTTTCCCACTGGGAGCCTTTAGTGCTACAAACTCCTCACTGGGCACTGTTTGGGCTGCATCACTTGTGAATGGATATGCCACGTTTTCAGTCTGTATTGCTCAGGGTTCTGCAGAAAAACAAAACCAATAGGGGATATATATATTCTATTATCATGCTGTGTATATTATAAGGTATTAATTAACATAATCATGGAGGCTGAAAAGTGCACAATCCACCATCTGCAACCTGGAGGCCAGGAAAGCCAGGGTTTGTATTTCAGATGTCTGAGAGCTGAAGAATTGATGGTGCTGAGTTCAGTCCGGATCTGATGATAAAGACCTCCGAGGGCAGAAGAAATCCAATGCCCCAGATCCAGAGTGAGGCAGCAACAGCTCACACTTCCTCTGTCATTTGGGTCTTTTGGGTCCTCACTGGGTTGAATGATACCCACCCCCACTCCCCCCACTGCACATGGGAAGGCCACCTGCATATTTTTCATGGTCCATTAATGTCCTCCAGGGACACTTCACAGATGCTCCCAGAGATCATGTTTAACTGGAGACCTGGGCATCCCAAGGCCCAGTCAAGTTGGTGTATAAATTAATCCTCACGATTTTCATCCTGCTTCATGTTGTTTAACTTTTTTATTCAAGACCTCCTCTTTGATGCATTACTTAGGCCAACTTGTTTAATTCTCAGTATTTATTGGTTTTCCTGTTGTGTTCTTGGTATTGATTTCTAGTTTCAGTCCATTAAGGCCCCAGAATGTCTTCTACATGATTGTATTCAAAACTTCAAAATAAAACGCAGAGTTTGGTTCTTCTGAACAGTTCCTCGTGGTTTAGATGTCCAGTGGAGATGCATACACTGTAGGAGGAAGGCGTAAGTCTGCGGGGGCGGGTAGAGAGCAAGAGTCACTGTGCTTTTCTTCATGGCCTCTAGGCAGCCCTGGATGAAGGCAGAGTCTTGGGTGACAGGGACCAGAGCACATATCTAGCTTTTCCCACTTGGGCCTGGGCCTCGCTCGTCTCAGGACAGCTCCCCTCTGCTGGCACAGCCTGCCAGGTCCCACGTGTTCGGGTCGGGCAGTAAGCAGGGACTGCGGGAGCGAGGGAGCCGCCCAGCAGCCCGAGTCCTGGGGAAGCCCAGCCTGTGCGCCCGAGGCAGCAAAGCTACCTTGCATCCTTGTTGAAAGCATGCGTTGCCTACTGTGATCTGGAAATCCTACCCATCTACTCCCTGGGCCAGGGTAGCTTGGCCCTGACTAGGACATGGAATGAAAAATATAGAAGACGGCTCAGTTATGCTGGCCACATTTTGAATAGACAATCCAGAACTTGAAGAGAAAGATGAGTGTTCTTCATCTGTTTTCAGTTGCTATAACACAATGCACGAGGTTTGGTGATTTATAAAGAACGGACATTTATTTCGTCTTGGTGGCCGGGAGGTCTGAACATGGTACTGGCATCTGCTGGGCTTCTGGCGAGGGTCTTGTGCTGCTTTGACGTGTGTGAGAGAAGCGGATGGGCAAGCAGCAGCACCCAAAGGAGAGGGCACAAAGGGCGGCCTCGCTTTGCAACAGCCTATTCCCGTGGAAAGCAATCCAGCCTCATGACAACTGCATCAGTCTCTCTTCATGATCTGATCGCACCCTAGTCCAGCCGCTACAGCAACTCAATTCCATGGCGCATCTTGGAGGCACCAACCATGTCCACACCACAGCACCAACGCCGAGGAATCAGGCTCACGCCTGGCTGCACAGTCCCCCTGCTCGACTCCAAGTGTTCACGCCCACTCCCGTTCCCGGAATGGCTGGTCCTCGTCAGCCACATCCTGCCCCTTGGGCTGGGGGTCCAAGACAGGGACTGGACTCAGCGCCCCCCTGCTCCCCATAGTCAGGTCACAGATGAATGAAGCCCCATAAGAGTCAACATTATGTTGAGGGGCTGAGGACGGAGGATGGCAAGTTCAAGCTCAGCCTGAGTAATTTAGTAACTAAGTGAGCTCCTGTCTCTCTAAGGGCTGGGGATGTAGTTCAGGGCAAGGTTTCAATCTCCAGTACAACAGATAGATAGGTAGATAGATGATAGATGGATAGATAGATAGATGGAACATGAACATCACCTGGTTAGAGCACCAAGTGCTGCCCCAGCTCCCCTGCCTTCATCTTCCCTAACGTGGTGCCGGATTCAGACAGACACTTGTCATTTCTCCCTGTCATGCTGGCCCTGCCCTCTGCCCTCCCAGGAGGGTGCTCAGCTGAGGTCTGTGGCCTTTTGCTCGTATCTGGTCGTGCTTGGCATGAAATCCTTGACGGGCTGTGCTCTCTTGCAACACATTTGCACGTATGTGACTCAGACTTGTAATTCTCTCTGTAGGGCATTTCTTCCCCACTGCTTTCCTGGCGGTTGAACCTAGGACCTTTGCGTTGAGCTATATTCTCAAACTTTTTACATTTAAAAAATTTTTGAGCCAGGCATGGTGGCACATGCCTTTAATCCCAGCACTCAGGAGGCTGAGGTAGGAGGAGCATTGTGAGTTTGAGGCCAGCTTGGGCTACAACATGAGCACAAGACCGGCCTGAGCTACATAGTGTGACCCTGCCTCAAAAAACCAGGCCTGGGAGTTTGGCTCAGTGGCTTAAGCGCCTGTCTGGCGGATGTGAGGTTGTGAGTTTGGTCCCCAGTGTAAAAAATAAAAGTTTGAGACAGGTTTTCACTACATTGCTGAGCTGCCCAGGCTCCAACTTGTGATCCTCCTGCCTCAGCAACCCGGAGCACTGGGACCTGCTGTAGGATCTGCTCACAATTAAGCAAAGACAAATGACAAGGTGTGTTCATTACAGTCGTGCTTGTGACAAATGTTAGGAAACAGCTAATGTCCACCAAACACAGACAGTTTCAGTGAAGTATCAGCACCACTCAATGGCGTGTGACTATTCTAAAATGCAGGCTTCTGGAGACCAGGACATTTTGTTATGTGTATGCAGTGTACTCCTGGGGTCTGAGCACACTTCATAAATATCCTCACACTTGCTTACACATGTTCTTGAGCATCCAGAAAGGCACATGCGCACACACTTGACAGCTGCTTTGGGTGTGGGTGTCCGGACCCCAATTGCCCACATCTCTCTGTTTCTTTTAAATCGAGATTCCGTCCCTTCGAAGCTGGCTTCCTAGGCTCTTCCATTACACGTTTGAAATCCATTCACAACTTTCCCGAAACATCTCCGGAAAAGAGTGAGCCTGGGAAGAAAGTATGAATTATGAGCTCTGTTTTTCCTTAAGACGATCAGTTTTTACTCAACACTTTGCAAGTCATTTACATGGGAATTTCCTGTTTATTTACTGTGGGCTCCAGGCAAACAAAGGCTCCAGCGTCTCAGCCTGGCTGGTTTTGGTTTTGGCCCGAGGAGTTGTCCGGGCTGGAGCTGGGGGTGACTCACCGCGTACCTCCTTTTTCCCGCTTGCCCTTGTCTACTGCAGGGCGGGGCAGCTGTGCCCCGAGAACGGAGGAAATCCCCACAGGTGGCCTTCTGGTGAGAGGAGTGAGCCAACGGCCTTCTGCCTGCAACTACAGCACGTGTGAAACTGGCTCTGTCTCCCTGGCCTCTGAGGGCAGAGACTCCAGGGGCAGCTGTGGGAGAAGAAAACACGCCCACGCACAAGCACAAACATATGTGTGCATATCCACAGAGACACACAGGCACACACAAGCACATACAGTCAAGAACAAGAGACACACGGTCACGCACAAACACACAGGCACAGAGAGATCAGCACACAGGTATATGGGTACACAGACACAGACATTCAGACACAGGCACACGCAGACCCTCCCCACAGGCACAGAGGACACAGAGACACATGGACACACAGACACACACAGACTCACACAAACACAGTCACACAAGACACAGGTGCATTCACACACACACACGTACAGATGTGTCCTGTGTGTACACGGACACACAGGCACACGTACATAGGCACACACAGATACACACACGCTGACTCACAGACACACACAGAAAGGCAGACACCAACAGAAACAGACCCAAGAACAGACACACAGCTGTGCTCCTCCACGGGGCTGTCGGAAGCTGGGGCTCTTAGCACACAGCCTGGGCCTCAGCCTGGGAGGGGGGCCTCCACATCTGGGCAGGTGTGAGGTTTGCAAAGGCTCTCATGGGAGAGGGTCTTCTTAGGCCCTGCTGGGAGGCCTGGAGATGCCGTGGAAGGCATATTTGCTCTGATCGTCCACCCAGTCTGCAGCACTGTGTTAATTTCCATTGCCAGAGGGGAGCGGGCCTCAGCACCAGACTGTGGGGGCTGGGTGGGGTGACCCTTCCGTGCGTGTGCCCTTGCACGCCCCAGCAATGCCTTGCAGCCACCCAGCCTTGGATAGCACTGCTTGCTGCTTCTTGTTACTCCCAGACCTGCAAAGCCCCTCCTTGGCAGGCCTGTCATGCAGCCCCGGGGCGACCATGGAGGGGCGTCAGCGCTTTCCGCAGTCTTTTCCATTGATGCAGCTCTGCTGGCTGCTCGTGAGGAGACGGATGAGAGCTGAGGGCCCTGGTCACGGATGCTGGGGACGGAGTTTCCAAAATAGTCTGATATCAGGCTATGTGAACAAGGTGCATTTTCTACCCTTGTGCCAAGAGAGCTGGTGAGGACACGTCCCTCAGGAGTCACCCAGGCTACTGTTTGCAGAGAAAACATTGGATTCCCAGTTGATTTTGAATTTCCCATAAACAATGCAAAATCTATTTTTATAGTAGAAGTACATCCCAAGTATATGGAACACAATGAATGTTTAAATTTAAAAAAAAAATTTGCTACAGTAAAGAAGACATTGCCATTAACCCCACTCAATAGACTCCCTCACTCCCTCCCCCTGAATGCTTCTGTCTCATGTTCTTGCTACTTTCTGAAGTAGTCGTGGACACCCTGCTTTATGTCTTTACAAGGTGTGATCAAAAATACAGTGAACGCAGCTGCCCAGTGCCATGCAACAGAAAAAGTAGCTCGTGAAAACATTATGTTGTGTCTTTATCTACTTTATTCACCGGATCTGGCACCATGGAAGTTCAGGGTCTTCCCCAAAACCAAAATGACTGTGAAAAATAAACATTTTTAACCAATTCAACGCATTGAAGTAGCCACGACAGTGAGACTAAAGACTCTCATGAAAGAGCAGTTCCAGAACTGCTTTAGAAAGTGGCAAGAGCAATGGGATACATGGGGTCAAAGCAAGGGGGAGTCTTTTGTGGTAGATTCATGGTAATATATCTTTTACTGTAATTATAAAAACTTACCATATTTGTCAATCACACCTCATACTTCCACTAAAAATTGTATCCACTGATTTATTGCTGTTGTTGTTATTGTTTTCTGAATTTGGCAACCCTGGGCAACCCTTTCCTCTGAGGCTCACTTTTCCACCTGGTGGAGGCTGAGCTGCTTGGCCCAGAGATACCTGTGTGTGTTTCCTGCAGGATCTCAGCCTTGGCAAGGAAACAGCTCCCTGTGTGCTCTCTCTTCCATGTCACCCTCGAGTATCAGATTTTGCCTGGCACGTAGGACATGTCTTAGTTGCAGGGTCATCCACACTCTCTCTTTTCCTTCTTTTCTTGGCTGTGCCACTCTAATGTTCTTGATTTTTTTAGGATTTTTATATCTTCTTGATTCAGCTTTAGTAATTCATATATATATATATATCTAGGAATCTGTCCATTTCTTCTGCATTTTTCGTCTTAGTAGAATACAACTTCTCGAAGTAGGTATAGATGATCTTCTGAATTTCCGAAAGGTTCATTGTATTTCACCTTTTTCATTACTAACTGCATGGATTTGAATCTTTTCTACCCCTTTTTAAAAATAAGGTTGGCTAAGGGTTTGTCAATTATATTTAATCTTTCAAAAAGCCAAGTCTTCAATTCATTGATTCTTTATATTGCTTTCCTAGTCACCATTGTATTAATTTCTGCTCTGATCTTTATAATTTCCTCCCTCCTACAAGCTGTGAGGAGCAGCTGAAGTTGAAAATCAATCACACATGTGGGGTTAGAGCAAGGCCAGACCCAAGAACATGGAGGACTCAAGGTGAGCCAGGTGAACAAATTAATTCAGCCCTGAGAATGCAGGGCACCTGAGGTGAGCTAGGTGGACAAGTTGCTAGGCAGAGGGGTTTCATCTGACATCAACCCGCTGAGTGCATAAATAAACCCACTGCAGTCATCGTGAGTTCTTTTCTCCATTGAGAGAGGGCTCCACCTGACCTCAGCTTCCTGCATTTTCACTCTTGCCTTCATTTCTTCATGGCCCTCAACCTGGGAGTTTCTCAAGAGCCGCACTGGATATAGCAATGAGCTTTGGCCTTGTTCTGCTCTTCTTTTTCTAGAAGCTTGGGGTTCAGCATTAAGTTGTTTGAGCTTGCTCTGTGTTCCTGATATGAGTTACCAACTTCACTGTTATAAACTTCTCTCATAGGATTGCTTTCATTGTGTTCTGTAGGTTCCAGTGTGTTATATAGTCATTATCATTTAATTTACAAGATGTCTAATTTCTTCTTTAATTTCACCTGAAACGGTCATTTTTATCTCTCTCTAGAATATCCTTTAGCACTCTCTGTAGGATTGGTTTGGTGGTCATGAATTCCTTCAGTTGTTCTTTGTCATGGAAGTATCTTACTTCTCTGTTAATTTTGAAAGATGGTTTTGCGGGGTAGATCAATCTGGGCTGGAAGTTGTTTTCTTTCAGGACTTGAAATACTTTACTCCAACCTCTTCTTGACTTGATCGTTTGTGTTGAGAAGTCTGCCATGATTCTGATGGGTTTTCCTTTATAGGTGATCTGTTTCTTTCCTCTAACAGCCTATAATATTGTTCTTGTGCTGAATTTCTGGGATCTTGATTATTGTATGTCAGTGTAGATTTATTTTGGTTATGGCTAGCAGGAGTTCTATATGCCTCACTTATCTGGATGTCAGGTCTTTTTCCCATGCTTGGGAATTTTTCTTCTATTACTTCTGTAAATAGTTACATTATTTTATTTGTGTTGACCCCTGCTTTTTCACTGACACCTTTCACTCTTAAATTATTTTTCTTTGTGTCATTTTGCAGCCATTGAGTTGTTATTCCTGGTTCCTTGTTATTTTAAAGATATCTTTCCTTTCAAAGTTGCTAGCTGCAAACCTGTCTTCAAGGTCTGAAAGTTTATCTTCAGTTTCTTTCAAGTGATTTTGCCAGTTTTCCATGGAGCTTTTAATTTCCTGGATATCTCTTAGAATCTGTTTCTCATGCATTCTAATTCTTTCCTATATTGCTCACTCAAGGTTTCCATCATTTTCCTATGCTCTTTTTAAAATCTATGTGCTTTTTAGATTTGCTGAGTAATTCTTTTATTATGATTGTCATTTCTTCTTTTACTTGAGGTATTATTTATGATCCGATTCCTTTTACAGCCTCATGAAGTGGTTTCTCGAGTTCAGTTGTTATCATTTCAGAAATTTCAGGTGTGCAACTTCCATTTTCTTCTGTGTCTATGTTTCTTGGACTTGTTCTGTGTGGGTTGGAAGTCTGAGATTGCATTTTGTTCCTTTGTGTTGACATTTTCCTGGGTTTGTCCAGATGAGCCAGTTGTGGGGTTCTAGATGCTTCCTGTGTTGGCTGCCTGTCCACAGTGTAGGCAAATGGGCCAGACATATGGGTTTCTCTGAACCCAAGTTCCCAGGAAATCAGTAGAATGCAGGGTGGGCTTCAGCAGACCCGTGTAGCTACACCAAGGCTTCCCCAATGGCTGTGGGCATACGGGGGTGGGGCTGCCTCTTCTCCTGGCCTGTGTAGCTATGCCAGGACTTCTCTGATGGTGGAAGGCATGCAGGGGCATGTCTGACTGTCTCTCCTGGCCTGTGCTGGCTACCTGCAGGAAACATGTCCCAGTGTCAGTTGGCAGGTGCATGGGGTATGTCTGGCTGCTTCTCCTGGCCTGTGCTGGCTACCTGCAGGAAACATGTCCCAGTGTCAGTTGGCAGGTGCATAGGGTATGTCTGACTGTCTCTCCTGGCCTGTGCTGGCTACCTGCAGGAAACATGTCCCAGTGTCAGTTGGCAGGTGCATGGGGTATGTCTGGCTGCTTCTCCTGGACCTCTCTCTATGAATTTCTTTTTCATTTAAATGTATTTCTTGCATGCAGCATATTATTGGATCTTGCTTGTTGATCCATTCTGCCAGTCTGTTTCTTTTGACTGGTGAATTGAGACAATTAACCCTGATGATTTTCCTGTTGTTGGATCCCATTTTTTCTCTCTTTTAATCATTTGTCTTGCCTGGTGGATTCATTCTGTTGGGGTTCATGGAGGTGTAGTCCTTGTATCAGCTTCTAGCATGTCCTTCAGAATATTTTGGAGTGCTGGTTTGGTGGTCATGAATTTCTTCAGGTGTTGTCATGGAGGTATCTTATTTCTCCATCAATTCTGAAAGATAGTTTTGCAGGGTACATCAGTCTGGGTTGGAAGCTGTTTTCTTTCAGAACTTGAAATACTTCACTCCAAGCTCTTCTTGACTTGAGGGTTTGTGGTGCAAAGTCAGCTGTAATTCTGATGGGCTTCCCTTTATAGAGGATTTGTTTCTTTTTCTCTGACAGCTTTTAATAGTCTATTCTTGTGTTGAATTTCTGAAATTTTGACTATGATATGCCTTGCTTTTTTTTTTATCATGGCTAATTTGATCTACATGCCTCATTTATTGGTATGTCAAATTCTTTTTTCCCTGCCAGCGAAGTTTTCTGCCATGTCATCTGTGAACAGGCTTTTTACATCATTTGTGCTATCTCCTGCTTTTTCACTGACACCAGTTAATCTTATGTTATTATTCTTTGCATCATCTAGCAGCTGCTGGATTGATTTCTCATGGTCCCCTTGCCATTTTTAAGAATCTTTCTTTTCATGATTGCCAACTGCAAGTTTTTCTTCTATGTCAGAATAACATTGGTTACTCTGCTGCGGATACTTTCAATGGAATTTTTAGACTCTTGGATACCTGCTTGAATCTGTTTTTATGGATTCCATTTCTTTCCCATATTGGGCATTCATGAGTTCCATCATTTTCCTAAGTTCCTCTATTTTTTTTATCTGTATCTGCTTTAGAGTCACTAAGCATGTTTTTCATTGTGGTCACCATCTCTGTAGTTATCTGAGAAATTATTTCTGATTTGATTCTTTTCTAGAGTCTCATTCATTTGCTTTGTCATTACCACTTCAGAGAGGCCAGGTGGGTGGCTTTCAGATTGTCCCATATCATTGACCTGTGGGTTTGCCTTTGGTGAGCAGATGTCTGGGGTTGCATCTTGTTTAAGTGAATTCTCATTTTCTATTTTTGTTTTTAATTTGTGGGTTGAGGTTTATAAATTGCCTGTGATGAGCTGCTTTATTGCTTGTATTTACAACATGTAGAAAATGACTTCTCAAAGGTTTCTTCCAGGTATAGCTGGTTTCTTGGGTTTTTGAGTCTGTTGCAAGATCCTACCTCTTCAAGTTGTTGGGGATGAGAAGTTTCTGCCTTCTTGGGTCAGCCACTGGTTCTTTTTTATTTTCTGGGTACTGAGAATTGAACTCAGGACCTCATGCTTGCCAGGCAGGCACTGTGCCACTGAGCTATATCCCTGGCCCCAAGCCACTGGTTCTTTGGCACTGGTCCACAGTATTTTCTATGATCATTAGGCAATCTCAATCTTGGTATACTGGGAAGAACAGCTGATTAGAACAATTATGTCGCTTTGGCTAAAGTGGTACAATCATCAATAACATTTACATCAAACACAGCCTATAAAATGACAAACTGAGGTGACCATTCATTTGCCACATTTAGCTGTATAAACTAGATTTGTGGTTCTATAACAAAATCTAAGACAAATCAGAAAATTGTATGCAGTAAATAGGCCTGCAATGTGCCAATTCTATTCATAAGGGAGAGAATTTAAAAGGGGTCTGGGGAAAAAACAGAAAGAGAAGAGGAAGAGATTAGAAGCAAGGCTGGAGGACAAAGGAGGATCATGCAAACTTTGGGAAACAAGTACAGAAGACAGGACGGAAAGAAGGAAGAAATAAAAGGAAGCCTAGAACAGAACAACAACCCTAAAAAAACTAGAAACCATGTACACGTTCATACATAGACAAGATCAAACAATGAAGTAACTCTCCCTCAAAAAACAGAAAAAGAAAAGAGAGCAAAAAATTGTCCTTCAAGTGTGTCTCTGCTGTCACTGGTAGACAACATATGGAGGCAGAGTCCAGATCTGTGCTGATCTGCCCCAGCAAGCCAAGAATAGCTTTCTGGTGGGGCAGTGGTTAATCTCAGTGAGCCCACACGTTTATTTTCCCTGTAGTTCAGGCTGGTTTCTGGTCATGAGACTGGAACCAGATCCATTCAGCTTACAGCAGTCAACACACCTTCTGCAGGCTTGAACTTAGCTGGGAGCTGCTAGCTGGGCACAGCAGTTGTTCTGAGTTCTGAGCTGAGTTGTCCACTCTCCCAGATGGTTCTCAGTCAGTCACTGTCTCCCATGGGATGTCCAATCCCACAGTCCTCACCCCCAGCCACTGCAGTCCTCCACATCCATTACTCCTTTCCACGGCTGTGTATCTCCATGTGTGCCTCTTCTCTGGAGGCCAACAGAGTTGAACTGATCCTTTCAGGCAGTAAGTCAGGACTCAGGGAGAAGGCACTGCCCACTACTTCCTTCTTCTGTATTGAAGTTTCTCACCTTGCTCTCCCCATGGGCTTTGATTCTTGCTTCAGATCCTTCCTGGGTCCAGGGGACCCACCTCCTGCCTTATCTTCCTTGCACTGCTATATTCCAGTGTCTGGACATCAACTTTCAGAAAGGATCTTTTTCTGCTGCTTACCACTCTGCCATCTTCCCAGATATCTCCAGTGTTCTTGAAATGCACCCAACCAATATGCTGATTCTATCCCTGGCCTGGTCTCACTACACTGTGAGCCCACAGAGCATGGAGCCTACCTTGGTCTCCTGCTCACTTCCTGTTGTCTCTCTATCAACAGATGTTCAGTTCTACCCCAGCAGAGATAGAAGTTGGATGGAAGGGGAACAGGACTTGTAGCCCTCTCCCTAGGTGCTCTCATGCTTGGTTAGAGGCTGGATTGCATGAGACTTACATGGCTATCACCAAGCAACCGCCTGCACACCTGATAATAGGTGAGCACAGACAGCTCCCAGAAGTACCAGCTGACCCAGAGCCTTGACCTCAAGCTGGTGTATGGCAGGGACAGCTCAGCACCACACGTCCTTGTTCTGAGTCTGCAGATCCCCGATGATCAAGGCAATTGGTGAATATCCATTTCTTCCAGGCTTTTTTTCCTTCTCAAGTGGTCAACCAAGATCCAGAAAGGGCCACACAAGGTGCTGGCAAGGCTGGAAATAAATCTAGGCATGCCCTATCTCTTGGTCTTGTGGTAGCAAGCTCCTCCAGCTAAGATGGCTCTGGGCAAAGGTAGTGTATGCCAACAGGAGACCGCAGTGGCTACTTCATGTTGCCCTTCAACCACTGGGCAGTTTGGTGATCTGCCAGACCAGGCACAGCAGGCTGCAGGATCCTTCAGGCCCTGGTAGGTGGGGGAGGGCTTTCTAGGTTAGGTGGCCTCAGGGCAGCTCTGATCCCATCTTGTCAAAGTCCTCATGATGCCAGCACAGGTGCGTGGTGATTCTGGTCTTTATGGAATGGATCTGAGTTGAAGTATTGCAAAGTGAGCCTAGCTACTATGGGGTTGTCTGTGGGGGAGCGCATCTTTGTGGCTGGGGAGGGCATAAGAGCAGTTGGCTGCAGAGGATGAGGGAATCAGAGTTTACCAGGGATGACTTGGAAGAAGGGCAAGAGTTGGGTTTTATTAGGAGACATGACCATAGGGCAGCTGAGAGTACTACTGGCTACAGAATCCTCAGCTTGTCTCTGTCCACAAAGCACTTCCTTGGCACTATCTCTTCCCTTGCTTCCATATCCCAGAGACAGAAGGCAGGATCTATTATCATTCCTGTCTGCAGGTGAAGAATCACTATCTGTATTGGGTGATATGCTATGTACCCTCAAGTCCTCATATAATTTTGATGGGGCTGAATTATTGGATTGTTATTGGTTTGTTGTCTAGTGCCGGGATTGGCAACGTGAGTGTTGTACCCACCCAGGGGTGGAGGCGACATACAGTGTAAGGGAAGGTGGGTCTTCCGTGCTTCCATCCTCTCTCTCTCTCGCCCACATGCCTTGCAGCTTGCAGCCACCATGAACGGCAGCCCCACCACCCCATGCTGACTTGGAGCCAACTAAGTGTGAACTGAAACTCCCGAGAAACTGTAAGAATAAACCTTTCCTTCCTTAATTTTGGGCGTCAAGTATTTTGTCTCGGCAATGAGCGAAAAGTAACCAAGACAGAATTTGGTACCAGAGGAGTGGGGTCATTGCTGTGACTATTCCTGACCATGTGGCTCGAGAGCCTTTGGAAATGGCTTGTGGGAAGAGTTTGGAAAGGTTCAGAGATGTCGTCTACATGCATAGAGCTGGAAAGGCTTAGGCTGTTTTATATGGGAGATTCTGGTCAGCGCTCAGGAGACCAGAAGGCTGATAGAAAGCCTACCGGTAAAGACCAGCCTCAGGAGGTTTCTGCTCAGAAGCAGGACAGCATTGGTGGTTGGACTCCAGAGGATGTGTATTATGGGTTGGCAGAAAGTTTGTCTGCGTTCTGCGCATGCCCGGAGACTTTGCCTGAGTCTGAGATTAAGGGCAAAGGATTAATTACTCTACAGACAGAAATTATGAAGCAGCCAAATGTTGAAATGGTGACCTGGCTTTTGTTGGGGGCTCTTAGCCAGATTTATGTTGTAGGTAAAGAGCAAGGAGCTGGGCATGGTGATTTAAAACCTTGTGAGTTTGGCCGGGAAGCTGTGGACTATAAAGATGGAACTGAGACCTTGATTGCTGAGAAGGAACAAAAGAATAAAAAAGATGGCCTGAAGGCATCCTGGGAAGCAGTGGACCTCCACCCTTTGCAGCCTCAGGCCTTCAAAAGTGAAAGAATTTGCTTGGAAGAAAAAGCCGCAGAGTGCCTTGTCCCGAAGTGGCAACAGAGTCCACAGGAGGTTTTGAAAGGTTCACGGCCGCGCCATGTCCCAAAATGGCAGTGGCCATGCCGGATTCCAGAATGGTGGCATAAAGAAGCTGTTCCTCACAATCAGGTTTAGAGAGCTCAGCAATCCAGGCAGTTGACCCCTACAGCCAAGAGAGAGGAAAGACTGGCTACTGCTCCAGCCTGCAGCGGACCTTGGCAGCATCCATGTGGCACTGGTTTTAAATACAAGAAAAAGCTAAGGCAACTTCTGCCTCGCCTGCAGAGAGCAATGTGTAAAGATGTACGGGTGAAGCCAAGGAACATGGATCATCCAAGGAAAGCTATGGAAGGTGCCGCCGGGATAGAGTCACTCAAGCCTGTTGGAGCTTGTAACCAGGTTGCTTCAGATGCTAAGCAGAGAAATCCAGGACTTAATGCTTGCCCTGCTGGAGTTTGGACTTGTTTTGGTTCCAATGCTTTGTATTCCCCTGTTTGTAACTTTTGGAATGGTAATGTTTATCTTGTGCCTTTGTATGTTGGAAGTGTTTAACCTTGTTTTCATTTGTACAGGAGTTACAGATAAGAGTTTACCATAGATCTCGGAGGAGATTTGGGACTTGGACTTTTCAATAGTGCTGAAACTGTTAGGACTTTGGCAACTCTTAGAGATGGACTAAATGTCTTTTGTAATAAGGATATAAATGAGTCCTTGGGGGTCCAGGGGTGGAATGTATTGGGTGATATGCTATGTACCCCCAAGTCCTCATATAATTTTGATGGGGCTGAGTTATTGGACTGCTATTGGTTTGTTGTCTAGCGCCGGGATTGGCAATGTGAGTGTTGTACCCACCCAGGGGTGGAGCCGACATACAGTGTAAGGGAAGGTGGGTCTTCCGTGCTTCCATCCTCTCTCTCTCTTGCCCGCATGCCTTGCAGCTTGCAGCCACCATGAACGGCAGCCCCACCACCCCATGCTGACTTGGAGCCAACTAAGTGTGAACTGAAACTCCCGAGAAACTGTAAGAATAAACCTTTCCTTCTCTAATTTTGGGCATCAGGTATTTTGTCTCAGCAATGAGCGAAAAGTAACCAAGACACTATCTAACTAAGTAGTCCATTCAAAGCCCCAGGGAAAAATGAATCTACTTCTTGATGGACTGCCAGGTCTGAGGTTTGGAGGTGGGTAGGGTTGGGAAGTGAGGGCACTTTACTAGTGGACCCTAGATACATATTAAAGTCCACATCTGGGCACCATCTGCTATAACTTCCACAGATCTCCAGAGGCAAAGTCTCAGAATCATTTTATCATCACTGAGGCACAATACCAAACACCTACAATTTAAGAGGCAAAGGTTTGTTTTGGCTTCCAATTTTGGTCCACAGTCAGCTGGCTCTAAGGCACAAACAGCAAGTCAGTGGGTATGGTAGACAAAGAGCTGCTCATACAATGGCAGCCAGGAAACGCAGAGACAAGGGAGGGTGACAGACCCTTCCATATCAGCCCCCCAGCGATCTACCTCTCTCAGTAGGACCCTATCTCCTCACAGCACATTCAGCTCAGAACTCCTCAGTGAATGAATCCACTTATGAGTACAGTGCCCCCAAAATCCAATCACGTTCCAATAGCTCCACTTCTCAACACATGAGCCTTTCGGGGGACATTGTGGACCTAAACCATAGCAAAAAGGTGCCTCTTAAATGATCATACTATATATCAGATGCTTATTCATTTGCCAGAAAGGCCCCATTTTAGAGACCTACTTTCCAGTTCAATAATTTTCTCTGCAACTGTGTCTAACGTTTCTTTTCTGTCTCTATCTCTGTCTTTGTCTTTTGGCAGCTCAGTAATTTTGGGGATTGGTTACTGGGGTAGAAATGATGTAAGGGAAAACGGCACTTAAAATTGATGCTGGCACTCACTGTATTTGTAAGTGGAGATATCATTCATTTTTGTGTCATTCACTTTTCTTTAGAGCATAAATCAAAGCCATGTATGCACACAACACATATACAATCTTATAGAAAACACTGGGAATTGAATATCTGTGCCACTAATTTGTATTTTGACAAACTGGAAGAAGGGAATAGCGTTTGATGAGGGAGGGTAATGTTAATAATAAATCTCTGAAGGTTAAGAGCGCCTTCCCCCCACTTTGTGCCAACTAAATTGTGTATTACCCTGAGAGGATGCATTACGAGGAAACTGTCACTCACAGCCTTATAAGATCTTTGTCTGGAACTAATGAGAAGGCAAATTATTCAGTAACTTTCAAATAAGTGATACTAACTTTTTTATTGAAAAGCTTAATGCAGTTTATTGTTAATTATCAAAGCCATGCATTTTTGCAGCTTTCCAGTAAAGGCTAACACTTAATTTATTTTAAACTTATAAAGAGGTCAGAAGAGAGTGTCTAATTATAAACTGTGACTTCATGGGTTCAGATACTTGGCCCAATGGCTCCCTAGTTAGCACTTGGCACCCTGCGTCTATCCCTGGTATCTTTAATAGAAATTCATTTCAGCGACTGGGGGATTCACACTGCTGCTGTATATTCATTAACATACTTTTCTTAGCCAAAAGCTAGCACTCCAGCTTTTCCTTAGAAGCGCGTGCGCTGACGTTTTGTAGACTCCCGTAGTCACAGAAACCCTTTCTCTGCGCTATCACAACAATGATGACGGGAAGAACGAAGATGCTTGGCCACTCCCATGTTAAGATACATGTACTTTCAACCTCTTGGTCTTCCATCTTGCTTCCTGTTGTGGGAGACGTGTGCCCGATTTCATTTATGGAAACGTGGTACAGGGCGGTGGTTTGCCCAGCGTGAACCAGCAGGACGGTGACCTTGCTTTTCTGCTGGCTGAACAAGCTCTGTGCGCTGGTGGTGAAGAGTTCCCTTTCTCCAGCAATGCGTTCCTCTTCAACCACGCCACCCGGCCTCCCCCAGCTCAGGCTGCAGGAAAGCAGTGAGCCGAGCCACAGCCTCTGTCTCCTCCCTGGCCTGCTTCCCAGATCCAGAAAGAAGCCGGTACCCAGGCTGCGGCCCCAGCTGCTATGCCCAAGTCAGTCATTTTTCTCAGGAGTTCTGTTTCTTTATTGGGAAAGGGTATTAAGGACTATGATCTAGGTGCTCGGTGTGCTCCTTGCAACTGCTTCCAGCGCCCCTCAGTGGACAGAGCTAGGGAGTGCACGTGTGTGCCCTTTCTGCTCACGCCTCGCAGGCCTCTCATGAGTCCATCTTTCCGTCCCTCTAAGCAGTGAGTTGAGCAGGAATCCGCGCCAAGCTCTCAGGCTAGGCACCAGCCCACAGACTCATTCGCACCACCCCGCAGCTGATCTGTAGCTCTCTGCCCACCACAGTGAGACGTCGTCGGCGCTCAGCACCCAAAGCGCCCTCACCTGTTTCTTTAGCCTCAGCCTACACGTGAGGCGCTCACTCTCGCGATGCAGTTTCCTGTACAAATGCTGGTTTCTCAGCCGCTCAGCTCAAGTGCTTGCCCTGCCGCTGCGCAGAAGGCCACGCAACTCATTTGTGTGCGGTCACAGTTATCTCTTACTACATTCTGATTCCATCCTGGGACCTCCACCCCCGCAGCCTTCTGGATGATTTTTAATAATTTGCATCCTTTACAGCGCCTGGCTTGCGATGTACCGTTCTATGGGTTTTGACGAATGCCGAGGTCCCTGGGTGCACTGCTCCACCACCAGATCGTTGCTTCCTTCACCACAGAAATCACCTCCTGCTTCCCGGTCCCCCAAACCTTGTAACTCCGATGTGTTTTCTGTTCATATTCTTTTGTCTTTTGCAGGAAGTTATGTGACTGAAATCATGCCATAGACTCGTTTTTGGGTGTGTCTTCTTTCTTTTGTGCTATGTCACAAAAAGATTTTTGAGTTCACAAAATTCCTAATCTTTTACATCTTTGAAAGTAGTGAGCCAACTAGTTAAAAAAATCGATCTGTGATGTTTTACTGTTTAGAGCTCCTGTGGGTCTGTTTCTGTTGTCCGTTTTTTCCCAGCTATCTTCCTTTGTATTGATCTGTCTCCTTAAATGCTTGGTTATCTTTTAGGGTAAGTTGGATATTGTATTTGAATGAGCTGACAGAAATACTTCGATGCATAGTTTTTTGGTTGTCGTTTTGTTTTTCTGGAAGGAATTCTCAATTTCTTCTGCAGTTCCATGGCATACAGGCTGTCTTTAGTCTAACTTGGAAACTGAGGCCTTCCGGGCCACCTGAAGAGCTGAAGCTAGGATGAGCCCCAAGGAGATTTATTTTTTTTCATTTTATTTTTTTCCTTCTAGACAGCCATCCTTTGATATACCAGCCCAAGAAAGTGTCCTCCACCCTTTAGTGCTGCTATTGCTGACGGTCCCCGAATTCTCCCTTTTCTCCCTGGAATCCTACAGAGGATCCTACATTTCTTAGCCCTGCTCTCATTACCAGCAGTCTCTGCCAGACTAAAAATGCCCCCAAATGTGGTGATCCTTTGTGACACTGTTGCTGGTCCGATGCCTCTCACAGGTGTTTATTATATTTTGAGCAGTTCTCTAGTGGCTGGTGGGGTTGGCGGGTGGATGGATGACGCAGGTGGATTCGCTTTCCTTAGTTCACTTAGTGGGAGTGAAGCGCCCGAGCCCTCCCGGGCCCCTCTCCTGTCTGTATCAGGCCATTGTTTCATGACTGTAAAAATGCCTGAGCAGGCTCATTTTATACAGTAAGGAGGTTCCTTCAGCTCACAGTTCTGCAGGCTCCAAGTGGCCCACTAGGTGGCCCATTGGTTCAGCCTCTGGCGAGGGACTCACGGAGCATGGCATCACCGTGGTGGGCACAAGAGTGGGAAGAAGAGACTGCATCTCCGAACAGGAATCAGAGAACAGTTCAGGGCTTTGGTTCCCCCTTTTCACAGTTCTCGAGAGAGCATGCTCAGAGGTCCCATGAGAGCTATCATAATCATTTTCAAGGGTGTCACCCTAGTGACCTAAGACCCTCCCACCAGACCCCTCCTCTTAATACCACCTCCCAACACCACTATTCTGGGGATCAAGTATCCAACACATGACCCACATTCCAACCGCAGAGGTCTCCTACCAGTCAGCTGGCCTTGAAGATGACCGTCCACTGGAGGCTTGGAATCTGAACTCGTTCTGTACTCCGAACCACAGGGACCCATCTCCAGGGGAGATCTATGCACCGAATCTGAGGGCTGTCCCCCAGGGGGCCTGGCACTTTATGGCACCACTGGTGTTTGTGGGCACCATCTACAAGGTCCTGTTAGTTCACCTCCCTCGTGACCTTCATGGGGGCCTGTTTAGGAGCTGATCCTCCTCCAGAAAATTTATTAGTAGTATTTGAATGTCCAAGTGGAAAAAAAAACATTTCCACTATTTTATCACTCAAAGGCTTTGAGTGATATGCAGAATGCTACCTCACGAGTTCAGTGTCAGTGACAGTGTCAAAGTCATTTCTTAAATTCTTGGGCAAAAAGGGGAGCACTATAACTGTTACCCTAAAACTTCTGGTGGGGACACAAACACAGTATCCCAGATCAGAGCCAGCTTCTGTCAGAGTTCATCTTCTCTGCACCGACTGTCCTTTGCTATCTCCTTTCAACACCCAGGGGCCTGAGGGACATCCATCCCCTACAGTAGGGGGTGCACTGCGGCCTCCTCACCCACAGCCACAAAGCACCTGCTGCACGGTTGACTGAGCTAGCAACATCTGGAGCAGGAGATAACTGATCATTAATCAAGTAGGAAAGGGCCCTAGAAGGGGCCATGAAAAATATTCAAATGAGTCCTCACCCTGAGGCCGAGAAAGCTGCTTTTGAAGCAAGTTTCCCCCGAGGTGGGTAGACAGTTACTATACGCACTGCATCTCTGCTAGACAGAAATGCTCCTCCTGGGGCAGTGCTCAGGCTCCTGGAAAGGAGGTTTTAAGACTTTGGTACAAAACCCCACCTTATTACTGTAGTTGATTTCACCCCTTCTTCCTCCTCGTCCCCGTTCTTCTCTCTTCTTGTGCTTATTCTCCTGCTTCTACTTCCTCCTCTTCTCCTCCTTCTCCTTCTTGTTCTCTACCTTTGTGCTGAGCTACATCCCCAGTACTCCCCTCCCTTTTACATTCTGAGACAGGATCTTGCCAAGTCCCTAAGTTGCTTGGGCTTGGCTCAAACTTGTGATTTTCCTGTCTCAGCTTCCTAAATTGCTGCAATCATACCCAGCTGGGAGCTGATCATTCTTAAAGAACAAACGGTTGTGGGGTGGCACTGTGTTGGTTACATGCAGCCCAAGATAATTCCTCTTTGCTCACTGCGGCCCAGGCAAGCCAAGTGTGTCCAGTCCTTGATCTGCAGGTTGGAATGTCTGTCGAGAGGGTTCCCCAGGAAATGAAGAGGACACACTGGAATTCCAGGGGTGCCTGCACCTCCAACAGCAAGTGAAAGTCAGCAGCCCACTGGAGATCTCCACAAACCTGCAGTGAGTTACCTGGAGCTCAACTCCAAGAATTCTCCTTCCTCATAAATCCGAACCTGCGGGATCCCGTGGTCTGCCGAGGTCACCCGCTAGCCAGTCTCTGCAGAGTCTCCACCCTTCCCAGCCAGGTCAAATCCCACAGTGCCTGAGTTTCCTTGTCACTGCCCTGTCCTCCTCCAAATGCATCTGGTCTGCTCTGTTAGTGAAATTAAGCTATCAGCAGCTAAATTCACCTCTCCCAGCACATGTTTGGGTCCTGGGGGCCTTTTCTTCCCCAGTGGTCTTCAAAGAATATTCTAATTCTCACACTACTGAGCAGGGCCAAGTATCCTCCCAAAACTTGGGAGGTCCCATAGCAACAAATCCTTGGGATGATGGGAAGCATTTATATATCATGCTTGGTCATAACCTTAAACTGCCCTTTGAGGTGCCCCTGCTGGTCTTTGTAGGCCAGTAGCTGGCATACATGGGCTTCACTGTCTCCTCTTCTCATGTCCCCTTGGTCTGTCCCTCCTGCATACCTGCTCAGTGAATGGCTGTCTAGCTGGGCAGAGTGGCAGACACACAGCTCACCCCGTCATGATCTAGTTCCCCCAGTCAGTCCTCACTGCCCTGGCCGCAATGCTGCCACCGAGCCCCAGACATTCAAACATGCAGAGTGTGAGGACTGGGGTGCAGCTCTGTGGGACAGCCCGTGACTAGTGGGACACCCTGGGTTCCACCCCAGAAAAACAGAGCAGACCACAAACCTGGGTCTGGTGCTGCAGAGATTGTGTCGGGACAGAGGGACTTGGGAGAAGTGGGCTCCATGGCTTTCCCAGGATAAAGGGAGCCAGCAGGGAAGATGGCTTCGTGGCGCAGTTTCCATTAGTACCACACTTACACAGGGTGACTCCTCGAAGGCTATGAAAGCTGACACTGTCCCTGCTGGCCACCTCCTCACTGACTGGCCAGGTGGGCTGAGCCTGCAGCGGCCACGTCAGGGTGCCTCTCCCCATTCCCCAGTCCTGCAACAGGAAGCTGGATGCTGGCTTTGGGGGAAGCACAGACAGCAGATGTCCTGCGTGTCCTTGCTCCATCAGCTTTCAAGGGCAGTGAGGCCGGCATGCGGATTATTCCCTGGCAGCAAAGGGGTTAAAACCCTCGGCAGCAAAATGCAAGAAAGCAATCCTGCCAGCACCTAATGCTGACCCAAACAGCATGAAATAAAAATATATCTTTCTTCCACTGAGCAGGGACCTTCTATGAGGTCAAAGTAGGTGCCCTTGTCTGCCCAGGTCTCCAGAGTATGACTTCAGTTCCATGCAGGTGTTCCCAGAAGATTAACAAGCACGCGATGCTCTAAAAACGCATTTCTGGGATGTCTACAGTCGCTGACTCAGCCCTTTCCCCCCCTCTTCTATCCTCTCGTCCTGACGTCCTGACTGGGAGGGGGGATTCCTTTCTTGGAAATCGTCCCTCTTGATGGGGTGTACTTTGTACCACATCGCTGGCCCTGCATAGCCTTTTAGTAAGGCAGCAGAGACACAGAGCAAGCCAGCAGGCAGGGAACGTTTCTCTTTGTTCTCAC
>RJWM01027257.1:0-27024 GCA_004363535.1 Dasyprocta punctata
AGATTGCATTATGCTCTTTTGTTCTGTCATTTTCCTGTATTCCCCAGGCATTGAAGACCCCTCAAATGGGGGGAGTATGCTGGGCAGACCTGCAGCACACCCCACGTGGCACTCTAAAGTTCCCTGGCTGCTTGAGTTTGTGGGGCAGGACTCTGCCAAGTTCTCAGTGACAAACCAAGGCTGAACAGCTAGATGGAGTACACTGTGCAGGCCTTCAGCTCATACCACCCAGCACACCAAAGCTCCCCGTCTGCTTGGGGTCACTGGGCATGGTCCTACCAAGTTCTAATCAAAGTGCTGAGGTTGCAGGGCTAGCTAGAGTTCACTGTGCAGGCCTTGAGCTCATGTCAGTCAACACAGGAGGTTCGCCTGCCATTAGGGGTCGCTGGGCTGGGCCCAGCTGGTACCTAAGCCACTTCCTAAAGGTCCCAAATGTTTGGGGACAATGGTGGGGCCCTACCAGTTTCTGAGCGAAGTACCAAATCTGCAACACTGAAGCTGCACTGCTAGGTAGAGTTCACCATGCAGACTTTCAGCGCATGGGACAAAGTATGTGAACACTGACTGGATACTCCAGGGCATTCTTTTTTTGAGTTGGGTAAAAATATAAGGAAATGTGTAGCTCCTCATTCCCTGCCCTCCCTCCACTCTCTTCTTTGCCTGCCCAGTTGCTTCTTGGCCAGTCTTATTTCTCTCTTCTCCAGCAGTACCCAAGAAGGGGAGTGAGAACAGGCCTATGGCCAGGCCCAGAATAGGGACAAGCTGGCCTTCCTTCTGCCCAAATCCTTCTCAAAGCATTGACTCTCCAGGCAGCAGCAAGATGGCTCTATTTCCAAGGGAGAAGGACCCTGCAGGACCAGAGCCTGGTCCTATTCACCTCGTAGCCTTCTTTTTGAAGGCAATTGTAATTTTGTGGTGCGTAATTTTATGTATCAATTTGGCTAAGCCATAGAAACCCAATTTTGGTTAAACACTAGCCTGAATTTTTGCTCTGAAGGTATGTATTTGATGTGGTTAACACTCAGGTCAGCAGACACTGAATAAAGCAGATTTCTCCCCATAATATGGATGAGTCTCACTGAAGCAGGTGAAGATTTCAAAGAAGAGAGTAAAGTCTCCCCCAAAAGGAAAACTTTTACCCCCAGACAGCCTTTAGATTCCAGACTACAATGTTGACAATTCCCTGGGCCTTTGGTCTATAGGCTTGTTGTGCATATTCTGATTTGGATTTGTCAGCTTCTGCAATCGTGTCAGCTAATCCCTTCCTCTCTCTCTCTCCCTCTCTCTGTCTCTCTGTCTCTCTGTCTCTTTATCTCTGGCTCTTCCTCTGGCTCTGGCTCTCTGCTTCTTTGTCTCTGTCTCTGCCTCTATCTCTCTCCATCTCTCTCTGTCTCTCTTTTTCTCTCTCTCTCCACCCCCTTCTGTTTCTCTGGAGAAGTCTAAGATACTTATAAAGGTACAAATTCAAGACTTCCTGAATCCAAAGGAGAAACTGTAGAAACAACATATTTTCTGGTTCATTAGTTCTTCACCTGGTTTATATGCTCCACCAATCACAGTGAGCACTTTGTGAGTGATTATCCAGAAGAATTCTAAGATTTCCCTGGAGTGACTGCACTATTACAATGGAACTGAAGTAGGAAATTTGATTTTATGCCTAAATTAATTTTTTAGATATGTTGGCATGTTAAAGCTACTTCTCTGTTCTGTACTGTTTCTTTGGTGGTTATGTCTAAAACATGCATTTCATTTCCCTACTGTGTTATAGGGAATGATTCCTTTTCATTCTCTATAAAATTTTCCTGGTTTATCTTAGTATTTTGCCTGGTGTCTGGAACTGTTTTATTTTTTAACTCCATTTAGAATTAACAGATAGGTATGTGGATGCATAATAAGGATATATAATTGAAGAATCTAGTGCAAAATTGATTCTGTTGCATAAAATATTATCAAAAGTCATAACTGAAATATATTAACTCCTTTAATTATTTTCTGGATTGTAGTTTAAAATAAATCAATTAAATATATAAAATATAATATATTCTAAGAAGATTTAATCAAAGGAGGTGTAGGAGAGTAACATCTATGAAATATTCTCATGTACCTAGTAGTTGGCATTCATGTGATTTTTTTCTAACTTTTTGAAAAATGTTATAGAAATAAGAGAGATGAACAAGGACAGGACAATGAACTTAAGTTTAAGTCAATCAGCATTGAGAAAGGTGGAAGCTATTGACTATTCTATTTGACTGAACTAATTTCTCAGAAGTAACAGAATGATCAAAATGAATGTGTCTCCAAATGTTATATCAGGTGGATGTATTCATATTGGTAGTGCTGGTGCTAACATAAGAGGGCTTTGTGATTTGGTCTTTTAATACTGTTTCTTGATCTTTCACCCAAAGCTAAATATTCAAACAGAACAGTGGTTACAGTATAGCTTTTAAATGCCTGTACTCTCTTAAAAACTTTTAATTGACTTTTCATTGCTAACACAGAATACTTGACATACACTTAATGGAGAAAAGATTTATTTGAGCTCATGGTTCCAGAGGTTTCAACCTATAGTTGACTGGCATCAAGGCAGAAACATTATGGCAAAGGTGTGTGGTAAAAGATAACTGCTCACTTCATGACATCCAAGAGGTAGAGAGCAGGAAAAGAGCCAGAGAGTAAAGGACCAGGCAACAGATTTAGTCCCAACATCACATCCCCCATGATTCACACAGATACACCAAGAAATGTGTTTTTCCAATCTCCTAGACATGTCCCAAGCCAATGAAACTGACAAACAAGATTAACCATTACATCATCCAAAGAAGAAATAAAGTTTTAAGGTCTTTGAGACCTTGGGTCTCTCTGTCTATGAAAAGATTGAACTGCATCAGAAGTTCTCCAACTAAATCACCAGAAAATGCCAACACTGCGTAGAACAATAGAGTGCTAGTCAGGTTTCTTTTGTTGTAACAAATACCTGAACTGAATCAGCTTAGAAAGAGGAAAGGTTTATTTCCTCTCACAGTTTTGGGGGTTTCAGTCCATTACCAACTGGCCTTACTGCTTTGGGTCTGTGGCAGCAGAAGTCATTATTACTTGTGTATATAGCAAAGGAGGCTTGTTCACCTAAAGCAAGGCTGTGGAAGAAAGAGGGGGGAAGGGAGGGGCTAAGGATCTATAACCTCTCCTTTGAAAATACAATCCCAGTGATCTGACATTTTCTACTAGGTCCCACTTCTTTTTTATTAATATAAAATGTTTTGAATTGCTTTTGTGAACATTTAAAAAACAATTTAGAGTACTTTTAATAAAAAAGAAAACTGAAATGCTACTGCCATATTCAACTACTGTAGTTTCAACAGGTAAAACAGACAGAACACTGGGGAAATCTGACTTTTTGCACTAAATGAAAACATGAAACAGTGCTCTTTTTTGCCATTTATGGTGTAACAAAGCACTCTGCAGAACAAGACTATTATTTGAGCCTCAGATGCACTGCACAAAAAACACTTTCCTTTTTTCAAGTTCAAAAGTCAGTGCTTATTGCAACTACAGGCAAAATTATTTACTTTGCGAAGTCTTATCATGACAAACAGTATGCAAAATGTTTTAAACACCAGAACAATGAAAATAATCTGAGAAATGAACATAGTTGAAAAAACTAAGAATTAGTAAATATAAAAATGTAAATAACTTAGGGATAACTATGCTTGTCTGGTTAACACAACCAGTTTCAGTACAGTCAAGAAAAAAAAAGTGGTTACAGGATAGGCCCCACTTTTTAAAGGTTGTACCACCTCCCAGTAGCCCCATTCCAGATACCAAGCCAGACCCAGACTAACCATAGCAATAGAGTTGAACTAGGTACTGAGCCATTCTGGTTATCTTTCTGTATCCTTTCCACTGTACCAATGGCCCTCCTCTTTAAATATGTCTTGCAGACTGGACATAACACAAACTGATTAGTGCAGTGAATACTTAACCACATTATTAGACTTCTGAGCATAGTCTGAGTTTAGCAACATACTTCTTTACCTTTTTCTTATAATAATCCTTCCTTCTTTGCTTCCTCCCTCCTCCTTTTTCCTTTTTCCTCCATCCTTCCTTTCCTTTTCTTTCTTTATCTATTTTTTTTATTTTTCTTTTTAAAATAGGGTCTCACTAAGTTTCCAAGACTAGTCTGGAACTTCTGGATTCAAGTGATCCTCCTGCCCCAGCCTTCTAAGTAGCCACAGTTAGCTACAGGTGCATTACTGTGCTTAGCTTTTACAATGTTTTACAATATTTCTTATTGTCAGTAAAGTAGTGTGCATTTATCCTTTTCTATACAATTCATTCATTTATTCCACAAATCTAGCCTTATGTGATCCTTTTGATCTTGATTTTAATCATCTAGTATATATGCTGGCCACTCAGTGGGCATATTTTCTACATTTATAAACATGATATTAATAAAAACAGTAACATAGGACATGCCTCTAAGGACTTTTCTTAAATTTGAAATTATCCCCTAATTTATATTTTTTTGTCAAAAAACATGCATCCATCTAAATTTACCATTTTCTAGCTATATCTTCAGTTGTACTATAGTGATATCACAGAAATATTTTTTTCTGAAACTCCTTTAAAAACAAAAGCCATTATTTCTTTGGACAGAATTTTCTTCCTCACTCTATATGTGAAGCTCTAACTCTCTACATGTATAGGGACAGGTCCTTTATGGAAATAATTAAAAATGAATAAGGTTATAAGGGTGCGGTGCTGATCCAATAGGGTTAGTGGTCTTACAAAGAGAGAAAGAAACCAGGAATAAAAGTGCATGCCAATAGTCCCAGCTACTTTGAAGACTGAGGAAAGAGAATTGATTGAACTCAGGTATTTGAAACCAGTCACACTCATATCTCACACACACATACACCAAGAAAGGGCCTTGTGAGCACACAGCATAAAAATTTCCTCTTAGTAGATCAATTTTGACTTCCAAGACTGACCAATTCTTTTCTGAGTGACTATAAAACTTCTATTAAAACACGGTTTTCTACACTATTTTTAGTATCAACTTTATACACACTTATTTATAGCATCAAGAAGAGACCTTGTGTTCCTTCTGGACATTCAAACTTTTGACCAGGTCTTACATTGTGGCTCTGCCCAGTCACCACCATTTCAAAGAGATCACCCTTGATAGATACATATTCACATCATTCGGTTTCTTCCCTGGCATCTGGCAAATGTATGGTAAGAAGTAAAAACCTTTTTAAATTTCAGCTGTGTCTCCTTTTGGCATTTCCTGGGCCCAGCATGGTACCTGGTCTGTGACAAGTACCCAGTAACTGTTTACCCATATGAAGAATGAGGTGTTGAAAGTATCAAGAAATAATGAAGATGGTATATCTAGGAAACTACAAAGTACCATAAGAAAAGCTTTAAATGTTTCATGATACCTAAGGGGGCCTAGCATGAAACAGAAATAGGTAAGACATTAGAGGTATAAGAGATAATGCAGAGTGGATCATGCCATACTGGAGGTTTTCTGATGCACTTTACAGAGCACTTTAGTTAGCGACAGCTAAATACTGTATCAAATGTTCCCCAACATGCATGATGATTCACATATCACAAGTTTTATTTCTTGCTCATATACTACTGTTCCCAGTTGGCACAGGGGAAGGAGAGGGGAGGGTAGGCAAGGAAACTTCTTCTGTCCAGAGAAGTAGAAAAGCAAAGAGCTGAGAGGACAGCGCAAGATAGGTTTCTGTGGGCCAGATCTAAGGAGGCATCCATAATGTTCATTCACATTTATTTCCTGGATTAAACTTCAGGGTCATTTATGTACAATGCAGGCCTCAATGAAGGCTGAGAAGCACGGTATATCTGCATGCTCAGAAAGAGTGGACATGGTTTAATGAAGTCTTCAATTATAAATCTTGGTAACTACCAAAAAATTTTTAGGTACACTATCTGGCCTGTGCTCAGAGTCAAACAACATATCTGAAGGTTGAATGCAACCCAGGAAATTCCATCTTGCAAAGGTACACGGTGTAAGTGTTAAGTGCCACCAGTAGAATGTAATTCTTTGGGGTCCTGAAATCCAAACTTTTAGAAAGCAGTAGCGAAAGAGAAAAGGGAAGAGGAAAAGATATAAACCTGTATATATGTATATGTAAGATAACTAAAAAGAACACTGCTGAATGTATTCGTTATTGAGAAAGAACAATTAATACTCATATGATTAGATCAATCTAGCATGTCTATATCTGATAATGTAAGAAACCATTTTAAAGATAACGATTCGCAATATTGCAACCATTGTCAAGCTTCTATCTACTGGTTGTGTAAACCTGCAATGTTGTGTATTTACTCTAGTCATTTGCTTGTCCCTTTTGCTTGTTGTTTTTACTATATATGTCGTCTTTTTTGTTGTTGTTGTTTTTGTTTGTTTTGTTTTTCTTCGCTCAAATAAAATTAAAAAAAAAAGAAAGAAAGCAGTAGCCTTTGTTTTTTAACTTTTCATGGGAACATTCTCTAGTTCTAATTCCTTTTATTATTGTACTGATTACTGCAATTTAAAATAAGTAAGTTAATGTAGTCTTCTAGCATGGGGATTGGTTCGAAAATACCCAAAAGACAACAAAATTCTGAGTCCCTTACATAAGTATTTATGTGTATATGTCATGTTTGTACATCCCAATGTGATAAATAATCTAAATCATCTAAATCATCTCAAGATTACTTAGAACATCTACTATGTAAATAGTTGTTAAACTGTATAGTTTAAGGAATACTGATCACAAAATCTATACATGTTCAATATAGATGATTTTATTTAATTTTTTGCAAAAGTATTTTCAATCTAAAATTTGTTGAATCCCTGGATACAGAATCTACAGATATGGAGTCAATTATATTTTGTTGTACCTCCCAATTTTTCAGTAGTAACCACCAGCCACCTTCTTTCACTCTGTTGTCAGTGAACCACTTATAGCTTCCCTTTCCAAAATCATTTTTCTCATTATTAGTATATGTTTACAGTATATGATGTTTACATTAATCTTAGAGAGTAGGCACATGTATATAACATATCTTAATTATTTTTTCCCCTTCCTCTCTCCTCCATCCTCCCCAACCCTGTCTCTAGATCTCCTTCTCATTTGTAAAAGATCTATCTTCGTGTTTCCTATTTTTTATCTTTTTCTTTAAATTATTTTTCTTTGGGTTTATAAAATAAAAGATAACATTTAAGCTTTTGTGACTGTTTTATTTCACTGAAAAATTATTGCCTCAAGATAGACCCATTTTCCTACAAAGAACTCACATTTACCCCTCTTTATGGCCCAAAGGTCAGTGGTGGAAGCTAGAAAGTCTGCACCAGCGGGCTGAAGGATCTGTGACAGCAGGCTGAGGCATCTATGTTGGAGTAAAAAAATGACATTCCAAGTAAAGACCAGAGTTTCCCTGAAAGAAACTGCAGCCATTCTCAGTGACAGCAAGGTCCTTAGCTCCTCTGACAATAACAGCTGAGTTCATATCAGGAAAGCCAGCATGGCACGCTTCTCCAGGAGGATCAACAGCACACCACCATCTTCCCCTGCAGTTCTCTTTTTTATGGGGTTGACAACAATCCTCAGCTGGGCCTTCCACACCCAGCATCATGCTGATTCAGCTCATCTGGATGTTGACCATTAGTTAATCTACCATGAAAAATATGCTGGAAGTCATCTCAGGGCCTGCTTGACATTCTCTTGAGCTCTCCTTCTCATCTGTCTCTTTCCTTCTCTTTAGCTGTAGGGTAGTACTTAAATACTTCAAAGCCATCCTACCCTGCAGGTAATAATAAGAAAAAAAGGAACTGTACTGAAGTAAAAGAGATTTCTAAATATGAATTTTAGTTTCCAATCATTTGAAGCCATCTCCAGCCCGAATCACTTTTTAACAAATAAAAGGCAACTTCACAGCCCCCATTGGAAGGCTTGCTTCCTGCGGGCAGCCAGGGTGAGCAGGTAGACCCAGCCAGATCTGCCTCTGCTAGCTGCCTGCTGCCATCACAAGGCTTACTTCCTGTGGGCAACCAGCATGGGCAGGGAGCCACAGCCAGATCTGCCAGCCGCCACCATCAGAAGGCTTGCTTCCTGTGGGCAGCCAGTGCAAGCAGGGACACACAGCCACATAAGCCCCAGGCATCCACAGGTTTGGTTTTATTCTTTCTTGTTATTTTTTAGATTTTACTGTGTCTGATGGTATGGGCAGCTATTTTGAAGATAATAGGATGTATTATGGTGACCATGTTTGGTTTCCTATTATCTTGTTTTGAAGTCCTATAATGCTTTCATTCTTTTGTTTTGATTGGTTTTATTCTGTTTTGTTTTATTTGATTTTATTATGTATGAAGGTATGGACAGTTATTTTGAAGAAGACAAGAGACATTGTGTTAGCCATTGTTGATTTCCTATCACCTTGTTTTGAAGTCCTGTAATGCTTTCATTCTTTTGTTTTGATTGGTTTTGCTCTGTTTTGTTTTGTTTGATTTTATTATGTGTGATAGTATGGATGGCTATTTTGAAGAAAACAAGACACTATGACAGCCATTGTTCATTTCCTGTTATCTTGTTTTGAAGTCCTGTAATGCTTTCATTCTCTTGTTTTGATTAGTTTTAGTCTGTTTTCTATTGTTCTTTTTTTTATTGTGTGTGATGGTATGGATGGCTATCTTGAAGAAAACAAGAGACATTTTGGTAGTCGTTGCTGATTTCCTATTGTCTTGTTTTGAAGTCCTGTAATGCTTTCATTCTTTTGTTTTGATTCGTTTTGTTATGTTTGATTTTATTATGTGTGAAGGTATGAAGAGCTATTTTGAAGAAAATCAGAGACATTATGGTACCCATTGTTGATTTCCTGGTGTCTTGTTTTGAATTCCTGTATTTCTTGTATTGTTCTGTTCTGATTTTCTTCATTCTGTTTTGTTCTGTTTTGTTCTCTTTAAAACAAAATTTAAAAATTAGACATAAAAAGGCAACTTCACTGAGGGCCTTGATTTGCTTTACCTTTGAAAAGAATTGCTAAGGAAGGAAAAAATGTTTACTTTACATTCCGATAGAAATTGTTTCTCTCAAGAAGCCCATAGTCTAGAGGCAATTTTTAAAATACTTAAAAACTCTTCTTATTAGGAATATATTGGTGGGTTCGAAAAAGACATGAAAAAAATAAACTCTGAGAAGGCATAAGGAATTGACCAAAATCTAGTATTGACATAAATGTCTAAAATAGGAATTGTCTCCATTGACAGGTGTCTCAATCCATTCAGGAAGGTGTCTCACTCCATTCAGGCTACTGTAACAAAGCACCATAAAATCAGGAGTTTAAAAAAAAGAAGTATATTTCTCAGAATGCTACAGCTTGGAAGCCCAGTATCAAGAAACTGGAAAATTCAGTGTCTGATGAGGTTTCATTTCCTGGTCATTGGGTGTATGTGTATGGTTTGTTTGTTTGTTTGTTTGTTGAGATAGGGTCTCACCATGTAGTCCAGGCTGGCCTCAAATTCCCAGTGATCCTCCTGCCTCAGCTAGAATTACAGGCATGTGCCATCATGCCTGGATCATTGTGTTTTATATGAGCAAAAAACTCTCTGGGATCTATCTTATAAGAGCATTAATATAATTTAGAAGGATTCTTTGCTGACAATTTAATCACTTTGCAAAGTTCCTACTTCCTAATACCATCATACTAATGATTAGGTTTCAACATATGAATTTTCAGTGAACACAAATATTAAGACCATAGCAGTGAGAGTAACAATAGGAAAAAACAGCCAGGGGGATGATAAATCAATATGCATAAAATCATAAGCATATTTCCTTTGTCCAATCACTTATCTTAAAGAAATAATAAGATAGGCATGCAAAGGTATATATGTCATTCACTTGATTATACCATGGTATACAATGGAAAATTTGGAGATTTTTGAATATTCTTTTATAATATAATATTCACTTATATGGAACCAGTTAAAGAAATTACATGTACATAAACAAGTACTATATATATAACCATCTTAAAAGATGTATCTAAATGGATTGAAATTTTAAGACATGAGCTATTTACAGTGTGATAAAAAAGAGATAAATTAAACATAATATAATCCCAATTAGGGAAAACTGTTTATAGCAGTGTTGGAATATCCAAAAGGCTACTTACTAAATTATGACAGTAGAGGGGACTCTAGGAATTATCAGACTTATCATTTTAACATCATCATTATGTTCATCAGCATCTTTATCATTTGAGAGAACGTACCATATATGACAGTAAACTAGGTAATTTACAAGTCAGATCTCATTAAGTCTTTGTGACAACTCTATAAGGTATTGTAATGCAGAATTTAAGTATGAAAAAAGTTTCATACAGAAAAGTAACTTGGTCAAGTTCTCACCATAATGAAGTGCTGCACTGCCTCAAGCAGCTCCTTCTGACTTCAAAGCTCACTGTCATTAGAAAACATTGTAACTGCATAAGATGTCTTACCCAGCCTCAATACAATTACATTTATTATGTAATGATTGCAGGTGAGGGAGATGATACACACCAGCTGAGAGTGATAGCAGTAATAACACTGATAGAACTACTAATACTTAGTGCTTCTTGTTTGCCAAATTCTATTTTAAATGTTTTTACTTAGCAACAAGTTTGAACCTCACAACAACTATGTGATAGATGCTATTATTAACTGTCAAAAATGTTCTCAAGTTTATATAGTTTCAGGATCTTAATGTTTAGCTAATCTTCTGATACTACCTCTAAATGTAACATATGGAAAAAACCAACAAATTTTTAGGATAGGGCAAGGGACAAAATTATTTCAAAATAGAAACTTGGACCAGGCCTGTTGGCACACACCTTGACCCCAGTACTCAGGAGGTTAAGCCAGGAGGATTGCTGTAAGTTCAAGGCCAGCCTAGGCTACAAAGTGAGTGCAAAACCTGTCTAAAAGACCAGAAATAAGTAAAAAGAAAAGAGAAGAAAAGAAACAAAATGAAACAAAACTTGCACATTCCCTGGAGATGAGGAGTCCCCCACCCCAACTCTCAGGTTTCCAGCCTAGAAGAAAACCTAGGAAATAAGCCCTACAATAAATGTTTGTTGAGTGGAGGAGGCATTTCAACAGAACTTTGTGGGACAGTTGGATACGGGCCATGGGCAAGTATGTCGGGTGAGCAGGTCCATTTCAGGTCTATTACCGTGAAGAGTAGGCCCAAGAGTGGAAGCCTAAAGAAGGTGCTATGATGTAGATCTAAAATGTCTCCTAAAAATCTTATGTGTTCATGGTGTGGCTTTTTAGAAGATGATTGGCTCAGGGGGACACTATACTCATCAGTGGATTAACTGATAGCCAATTGTACTGTTAGGAAGTGGGGCCTGGTTAGAAGAGAGGAATCACAGAGATTTGACCTAGAAGGGTGTATTCTTAACCATGGTGGCTCCTCTTCCTTCTCCTTAGTCGTCTTTCTTTTCTCTCTCTCCCTCTCTCCTTCTCTTTACCCCATCTCCTGTTTCCTGATTTCCAGGGGTGGAGTAGCTTTCCCCTGCTGTGCCTTTCTGCCATCCTATTTCTGCCGTGGAGCCAGCCAACCATGGATGGACTGAACTTTCTGAAATTGTGACCCAAAATAAACCTTTCTTGTTTAAATGGAGGGTATTGGGTATTTTGTCCCATTGATAGGAAAATGACTAATACAGAAGGGTATTTGATTGAGTCTTAAATTTCCTAGAAGGACTGAGGAAAATAAGTTTGCAAAATTTAGCTACAAACACATGATGGCAGGCCAAGGAATTTGCATTAGTAGTACAGAAGAGCGATCATGAGATTGTTATGCTAAGGATGGAGAGAACACAGAAGCAAAATATAATGAAAATGTATAACTGATATAAAGTTTTTTTGGAACTGGTCCATGGAGGATACTATGGTTTGTTTAAAAAGACTGCAAATTGTTTGACAGTGTTGCCTCTGGGAGATGGGGTTTATGTTTCTCCTTCTTGAACACAAGCAAATTGTAACCACTTCAACCAATACAGTGAATCAGAAGAGACGTGAAATGTCTTCCAAGGTTGGATCCTAAATATTCATGCAGTTTCTAGCTTAGTCATCACATTAGAGGTATGATTACCCCGAGACCTCTTTTACAGAGAAGCCCCGTGTGGGTATCCCAGTCAACAGTCCCAAATGAATCCAGTCTTTTGCTATGCCCACTAAAGCACTGAGGTTCACAAGGGCAACTTCCTGTAGCCCTCCAGACCAACCCATCTATGAAATGAGTAGCATGAAGTAACTGCATCATTCAAGGTTAATAGAGGCGAATTTACTCCACTGAAGCTGGCATGAATTTCTGATTCATTACATCACAAGGTATGCTAAGATGGTTGTTTTAAGCCATTAAAATTGAGGATGGGATGGTAATTTGTTATATGCATAATTTTTCAAAGAGACCAGGACATTTTGGGGAAGTGGAAGTGGTTATTAATATCTATGTCTAAACAAGAAGTTAATTAGAATATAATTTTCCAGTCTATAAACTTTCTTGAGCTTTTATTATTATACCACCAACACTCAGCATTTGCAGTCTTAAATATTTGATTCACTAAACTATATCTTTTTCTTTCTTATTAATATGCCCTTTAAATAAATTTGATAACTCACCCAGATAAAGATGTAGAGAATTTATTCCATCTCCTGACTTTTCTTTATCCCCCTTCCTGCCTTATAACTCCCGAAACATAACCATTATTTTAATCCCAAGCATCATAAATTAGTTTTGTCTGCTGATGAACTTCAGTAAAATGGAATCATATAGTACAGTATTGCTGAAATTGTACATGTGAAAGTCATCCACTTTGTGTGTTGCAAGTTTGTTCTTCATTTCTATGCAGAATTCCATTGTACGAATATAATACTCTATTCACTCTCTCTTGATGGAGATTTTAGTTAATTACTTTTGGAGACTATTATGAAAAGTGTTGTTATAAACATTTTATATATGTCTTCAATAAAATGACATCTCAATAAATTTGTGGGGGCTTTTTGGACTTTTCTTAAATGAAGTTTTCTGATCACTAGTTCATCAGACTTATCCACATTCTTATTTCTAGTAAGAATAATTTTTCACATTTAGCAAGTGATTATTAATTTTACCTCCTATTGTTTCATTAAAGGCATTTTTAACCCAGGAACTCAGAATGGAAGGGGAAATGTAATAGTATTATCTTCAGTATCTCTTTGTAAATGTTGCATTATCCCAAGTTAATCATTTATAGAGCCTAATTTCACTCTCTAGAATGCCCCTGTCTAGGATGGTAGGTTTTATGATCACCTGATTTTCTACAACCCAGGCAATATTCTGTAATGATAATTAATATGCCCAAGAAATATTTCTTTTGTAAACTGCAAGAAAGATAATAAGTATAGGGCAGGTGGTTTGCACATGTGTTCTTCTACTACTTTAAAAAAGAGTGTACATGGAAATTGGAGATCTGAACATTGATTCTCTTTCAGTGTTTCTGTATATTACCACCTGAAAAATCTCAGTCCAACTTCAGAAGTACCTGGACTTTATTGGAAAGACAGCTGACTTATTCCACTAAAGAAGAGCTCTCCTTGAGATGAGAAAATTAAATTTACTAACTAAAAAATTAAACTGGTTGTTCAGGAATTAAAATTAATTATGAAAAGGGAATCCTTCCACATGAATTTTTCTCCTGCTGCAATTCTTTTTTTTTAAATTTATTTTAGGGAAGAAAAAACAGAAAAAAAGACATATAAAACAAAAACAACAAGCAAAAGAGACAAACAAACGACTAGAGTAAATACACAACAGTAACATTGCAGGTTTACAAAATTGGATGATAGAAACTTGACAATGGTTGCAATATTGCACATCATTATCTTTAAAATGGTTACTTACATTAACAGATATAGACATGTAAAATTAATCTAATCATATGAGTATTAACTGTTCTTTCTCAATAACGAATAGATTCAACAGTGAGAAAAGGGAAGAGGAAAAGATATAAACCTGTATATATGTAGATGTAAGATAACTAAAATGCTGCAATTCTTTTCAAAAACTCTGTCATTTATTTTAACAAATATTTCTTGAGCTCCAAATGTGGATCACATATGATATCAGGCATCGAGAAGCCAGCAGTAAGCAGGGCAATAGTGTCCCCATGTGCTATGAGTTTACAGTCAATGGAAAATGATGGCAGTATAAATAAGGGAGATAGATAGAGCCAGAATCCTGCAGAAAGAACTATGGAAAAAGACCTTTGATATATCTCAAAGGATATTTTAATTGTTCTTGGTTTACAATTTCTAGCAAAGATTTGTTGCATCTAAGTGTATACATGAACATGTTTAAATGCATTCTCCCAATTAAAGCCATCAGCCTCAAAAGAGACTGAACATAACTGACCTGTGTGCACCCCAAATCCCTGCAAGTTTATTGTTCAGAGTTCTATTTGCATCTCCATTGGAGCTTCTAACAGTGTTTCATCTGTCAGTGAACTCTAAAGACACATCTCAATTTTATACATCTGATTTTCAAAATTAGGAACAGACTAAATCAATATTTCACACATGAACACTTAAAACAGCCATGGTGTTTTATCTAAATTTACTTGTTATGATCTTTCACAGAGCTGTAAATAGGACTCTGGTTCATTAAATTGGTAATGATTCTTCCCTGCTGAGAACGTTTATTTCTATGTAAGCTACAGGTTCATTCCTATATGTAAGCAAAGGGACATAGAGAAATTGTTATCTGAGTTCTGCCAAAAGGTTTGTCCCAAAACAACTACCCTCTGGTTATGGAGACTGTCTTGATTACTTTTCTCTCATTGCTAAGACAAAATACTTGGCATCCAAAATGAAGGAAGGAAAGGTTTATTTAGCTTACAGTTTTTGGAGGTTCCAGTCATACTTGGCTGGCTCCAAGGCAGGGTGGTGTGACTAAAGGGCAGCCATTCATGGTGGCTGCAGGCAACAAGAGCAAAAAAGGCAATGGGGAAAAGCACACCTCCTTCTCTCCCTTATATTGTATGCCAGCTACCTGCCCTTGGGTGGGTGCAGCACTCACACTGTGAATACCAGTGCTATACAATGAACCAATCACAAACACTACACTCAGTCACCTTCAAAAGGCTCACCCCTCCATGATCACATGAAGCTTTGAGGGAACATTTAAACACAAACCACAACAGAGCTCTATGAAGAAACCAGTTTTACAGTATGTTTCCAAGAGACAATAATTCTGAAATAACCTAACACAAATGTTTATAAAAACCAAATGGAGGAGAAAAGATCTTTTAATATTACAAACTTATTGGTGAAAAGACCACGATATTAAATTCTTATCAATCTAAATGTGCTTGTACTCTCATTTTAACTGTCCAGTTACGTATAAAGGACCCAAAAGAAGGTGAAAGAACAGCTTTCTCCCTAAAACCTCTTTTCTTTAAATGCCACAACCCTGAGTGGAATATTTAAGTGGAAACCAGGACTGTTGAGGGGCATTCAAATAATCACTCACTATAAATCATCCATAGGTTCAGCCTGAACCTTAAACTCCTCTCTTCCAGTCCCTCAAGGGCAAGAAACTACAAAAAAAGGTTTTCTCTCACTAAGAATTCACCTGCAGTCTTTGGTAATGTGGCTTCCTCTTTGATTCAACCATGCTACAAACTCATTGCTGACTCTCACCAAACTGGATATTTTCTTTCTTAGATAACACTGCAAAATCTACACATACACATATAAGTATTTTGTTGTTGTTGTTGTTTTTGATTGCTTTTTTTGTGGTCCTAGAGATGGAACCTGGAGCCTCATACATGCTAAACACATAGTCTATTATTAAACCCAAAATATATTCTAATAGAAAAAAACAAATAGAAAGTGTATTTCTCTCATGATTTTCTAATTAATCTGTCAGTTCAAAATAAAATAATTCCACAATTAAAAGCATGTAATTAAACTATCAAATCATGCAACATATACAAAACTTAAGCAAGTCATTTGATGAACTGGCTGGTTACATTCACATGCAAGGTGGTTATGAGCCCCTACAGTGCAAAAGATACCTACTGCCCTTCTGGTTTCTTTCATGTCTTTGTTGTGGTAATTCTATGTGAGTTGTTTAATTCCTCTAAGCTGTCTCTCTCAATCATAAAATGGGTATTAAAATAATTCTTTTTCTGAAGGCTGTTTCGAGAAAAAACTAAGATAATCCTGGTAAAGCACAATAAATATTAGCTGTCATTATAACAGTCTAGAAAAACCTGAGGGAGTTATTTTTTAATCTCATTCAAAGGCCAAATGGAAATAATTAATTTGGCTTTAGAAATCATTTTGTTTTCTACATCTTTTCATTCTTACATGATCAAAAACAACTGATTTCTGACTATTTTTTAAAGATTTTAGATATACATATATTTATGAATATTCTACATGTGCAATAGCCTATAATATTTGGATAATTAAAGTCAAAATAAAGTAGGAATGATATTATATGATAGTTTCTTTGTCTTTTGTGTGTAAAGACAAACTCTCAAAATCCATGTTATCTTTTTTTTCACATTAGCAGAGACCAAGTTTTAAATACCAAATCAATTAGTATTTGACTTTCACATTAAAAAAGACCAAGTTTGAAAACATTCCTCAGTGTCTTGGTTTTCTCATAAAAATCTCAAGATTGTAAGGGTACTCACAGAGGAACATAGGTAGGACTATAACTCCTCAAAAAGCATATAGCTGTATTTAAAGAGAAACTACTCAATTATCTGTAGCTATCACTTTGGCATTTTGGGACCATTTTACCAATTTATGTTCCCATCCCTGCAACTGTGAACTAGATTGCTAATAGATTAACCCATTAATTTTCTTTTTCTTTTGACCCATGGATCACTGTCTCCAGTTGCAGTCAAGGAAGATTCTCCTGGAGCAAGTACACAAATATTAATGCCTAATCACACTTGCTTAAAATGAAATAAATTTATCTGAATTACATATACTGCAACCATTGTAGAGCAGAAGCGTCTATTCATTTTGTGGCAAAATTTTTAATGTTTTCTTGGTTTGTGTATGTATGTGCTTCTCTTCACCAGAAAAGGCATTAATTTGCCTAGATTTCTAAGATATTTTATTCTGAAAGTGGAATACTCTTTTTCATCACACTCAGTAAATTAAAAACTAGTTCACTCTTGCTAGAAATGAAGGAATCTGATTCATTGATCTTGATCATATCTCAATCAAGTTGGGTCTTCCAGATTCAGCTGTTGAAATGGAGCTAGGGTACAAAATCTTTATGAGGCATTCACATCTGTAAAAAGGAGGGAGACAAAAATAGATTTGGGCAAATAAAGAAGTAGACTAAAAAGCAGATTCAATGAAACCCTGGCCACCCAGGTGGAGCATCTGAAACAGTGATCAGTCTGGCTGACCAACAGGTATCCCACAGCAGGCTGAGAGAGCTGGGCTTTTCTACCCCTGTGATGCCCTCACCTCGGCAAAGGGATACAGATGGAGTGGGTGATGTACTCCCTGGTGTGCATCATGTCCTTCCAGAAAGGTAGAGCTGAGCAATGCAGCTGTGTCTGTCACTGTCCACCTGTTCACTCACCTTAAAGTCAATTGTCTTCAGAGTGAGGTCACTAAAATTGATCTACTGGAGGCAGAAAAAATCACAAATTTGCATTTATCTTTTAATTCATCTTTTTTTAAATTTTATTTTAAACAGAATAAAAGTAAGAAAGCAAAGTAAAACAATTTCACAACAAACCAATAGGAGAGTAACAATAATCAGCACATTACGTACTGTTATATTCACAGCAGTTGCTTAGGGTATAACATATAGACATGAAACATTGTCCAAAAAATTATTAGCACAAAACTTCCACCTCAATGAATCAAGGGAAACCAGCCATATGGCTATCATTTTTTGTTATGATTGCTCTATTATTTTCAAATAAACATTTCACATTAAAAATGAAAACTGAAGATGACCCTGTGAAAATACTTTTCACTCAAAATTCTTTAACTATTTCAACTAATTTTTTATATATGCAGATTTTGTTTCAGTTCATCACACAAGTGCAACAATGCGATGGTTACATATGTGTGACTTATTTAGTTTACTGATAAGTATATTTTCAATGCTCATCCATTTAAGAGTGAAAATGTCTAGTTTATCATTCTTTATAGTTGAGTAGTATTCCATTATATAGAAACACCACATCTCTTTTGCCCATTCCTCAGTCAAGGGGCATTTAGGTTGCTTCCAAGATCTAGCTATTATGAACTGGGCAGCTATAAACATAGGTGCACATATGTCACTGTGGTAGGATGTTTTTAATTCTTTCGGGAAGATACCCAGAAGGAGAATAGCTGGGTCAAATCGGACCTCCAATCCTAGCTTTTTGAGGAATCTCCACACTGACTTCCACAGTGCTTGCACCAGTCTGCATTCCCACCAACAGTGGAGAAGTGTTCCTTTTTGCCCACACCCCCTCCAGCACTTGTTATTGGTTGACTTCTTAATACTAACCATTCTTTCTGGGGGAAGGTGGGATCTCAGTGTTGCTTTCATTTGCATCTCTCAAATGACCAGTGCTGTTGAACATTTTTTCACATATTTATTTGCTATTTGTACTTCTTCATTTGAGAAGTATGTGTTCATCTCAGATGCCCAATTTTGGATTGGGTCTTTAAATCTTGAAGGACTGATTTTTTTTTTTAAGTTCCTTATACGTTCTTGATAGTAATCCTTTATCTGAGGGACAGCTGGTGAACATTTTCTCCCACATTATGGGTAGTCTCTTTACATTGTTGGTGGGTTCTCTTGCTGTGCAATAGCTTTTCAGTAGGATGAGATCCCATTTGTTGATTCTTTGTGGTAGTTCCTGTGCAGTCTGGCTTTTATTCGTAAAGTCTTTGCCTACATCAATGTCTTCAAGAGTTTTACCTACTTTATCTTCCAGCAGATTTAATGTTTCTGTTTTAATGTTAAGATCTTTAATCCATTTAAATTTTAACTTAGTACATGATGAAAGATATGGATCCAGTCTTAATCTTCGGCATGTGGAAAGCCAGTTTTTCCAACACCATTTATTAAAAAGGCTATTTTCTTCCAGTGAATGTGTTTGGCAGCTTTGTCAAAGATAAGGTACCTTGGTGTGTCTGGAGTTGTTTCTGGATTTACTAATCTATTCCATTAATCTTCAGGTCTGTTTTTTTTGCCAATACCACACTGTTTTTATCACAGTAGCCTTATAGTATAATTTCAGGTCAGGAATTGTAATGCCCCCTGTCTTGTCTTTGTTACCCAGGATCGCCTTTGCTCTTTTAGGTCTCTTCTGGTTCCAGATGACTTTTAGGATTGTTTTCTCTAATTCTGTAAGATGTGCTATTGGAATTTTGATTGGAATTGCAATGAATCTGTATAACAGTTTTGAAAGTATACCCATTTTCACTATATTGATTCTTCCTACCCAAAATCATGGGATAACTCTCCATCTTCTAATATCCTCTTCAATCTCCTTTTTCAGAGTACTATAGTTTTCAGCATAGAGGTCTTTTGCATCTTTCATTAGAGTGATTCCTAAATATTTTATTTTTTTGGATGCTATTATAAAAGGTATTGTTTCCCTAATTTCTCTATCAGTGAGATTTTTATTCACGTACAAGAATGCTATTGATTTTTGAGTATTGTCTTTGTAACCAGCTACATTGTTAAATTTGCTTATTAAATCTAGAAATCTCTTGGTGGAATTTTTGGGATCCTCTAGGTAGAGAATCGTGTCATCTGCAAATAATGATAGTTTAACTTCTTCCTTTCCTATCTTTATTCCTTTTATTTCTTTCTTTTGTCTAATTGCTCTGGCTAAAGTTTACAGAACTAGGTTGAATAAGAGTGGAGACAGTGGACTTCCTTGTCTTGTTCCTGATTTTAGAGTGAAAGCTTTCAGTTTTTGTCCATTTAGTATGATGTTGGCTGTTGGTTTGTCATAGATAGATTTATCAGATTGGGATAGACACCATCTATTCCAATTTTCTGTAGAGTTTTTATCATGAATGGGTGCTGGGCTTTCTCAAGAGCTTTTTCTGCATCTATTGAGATAATCATATGACTTTTATCCTTGGTTCTGTTAATATGATGTGTTACATTTATGGATTTATGTATGTTGAACCATTCCTGCATCCCTGGGGTGAATCCCAATTTATTATGGTGTACAAACTTTTTGATGATTTGCTGCACTCTATTCACCAGTATTTTATAAAGGATTTTTGCATCAATGTTCATTAGGGAGATTGGCCTGTAATTCTCTTTCTTAGTGGGATCCTGCTCTGGTTTTGGAATCAGAGTAATGCTTGCTTCCAAAAATGAATTTGAGAGTATTGCTTCCCTTTCAATTTCATCAAAGAGTTTGAGAAGTAGTGGTGTTAGGTCTTCACTAAATTTCTTGTAGAATTCAGCAGTTAGTCCATTGGGGCCTGGGCTTTTCTTTGTTGATAGGTTTTAATTACATATTTAATTTCATTTATTGATATTGGGTTGTTTAGGATTTTTATAACATCTTGATTCAACTTTGATAATTCATATGTATCTAGTAATCTGTCCATTTCTTCTATATTTTCCATCTTATTAGAATACAAGTTTTCAAAGTAGATATAGACAATTTTCTGGATTTCTACAGGGTCTGGTGTGATTTCACCCTTTTCATTCCTAATTGCATAGATTTGAGTCCTTTCTTTCCTTTTTTGATAAGGTTGGCTCTGGGTTTATCAATTTTGTTTAATCTTTCAAAGAACCAACTCCTCAATTCATTGATTCTTTGTATTATTTTTTAGTCTCCAGTGTGTTAATTTCTGCTCTGATCCTTATAATTTCCTCTCTTGTAAAAGCTTTTGGTTTAGCCTGCTCTTCTTTTTCTAGAAGTTTGAGGTTCAACATTAAGTTGTTTATATGAGCTTGCTATGTTTTCCTGATATGGGTATTTACTGCTATAAATTTCCCTCTTAAGTCTGCTTTCATCATGTTCCACAAGTTCTGGTATGCTGTACTGTCATTGTCATTCAACTATAAAAACTCTCTAATTTCTTCTTTAATTTCATCCATGACCCACTGATTGTTCAGTAGTGTGCTATTTAATTTCCATGTGTTGATGAAGTTCTTGTGGTTTCCTTTGGCATGGATTTCCAATTTCATTGCACTGTGGTTTGATAGTATGCATGGATAATTTCAATTTCTTTGCATTTACTTAAGCATGTCCTATGAACCAGTATACGGTCTGTTTTGGAGAATGTCCCATGTGCAGCTCAAAAGAAAGTGTATTCTGATGTTGTAGGGTGAAAGAGTCTATAGACATCTACTATGTCCATTTGCTCAAAAGTTTGATTTGGTTCTAATATTTCATTATTGATTTTTTGTCTAATTGATCTGTATTTTTGTGACAGTGGGGTATTGCTGTCTCCCAATACAATTGTATTAAGGCTTATTTGATTTTTTATGTCCATTAATAATTGTTTTATGTAATCCCAGCACTCGGGAGGCTGAGGTAGGAGGAGCATTGTGAGTTCAAGGCTGGCTTGGGCTACAACGCGAGCACAAGGACAACTTGAGCTACATAGTGCGACCTTGCCTCAAAAAACTAGGGCCGGGACTTTGACTCAGTGGCTTAAGCACCTGTCTGGCAGGTGTGAGGTTGTGAGTTTGATCCCTGGTGCCACAAAAAAAAATTGTTTTATGTAACTGGGTGCACTGTCTCATATATATTTATGTCTGTTATGTCTTCCTCTTGGATTGTTCCCTTTACCAAGATATAGTGACCTTCTTTGTCTCTCTTAATCAGTCTTGGCTTAAAATTAACTTTATCTGCAAATAGAATAGCAACCGCTGCTTTTTTCTGAATTACTGTTTCATCGAGTATTGTTTTCCATCCTTTGACTTTCAGTCTATGGATATCTTTTTTAATTAAATGTGTTTCTTGTATACAGCATGTTGTTGGATCTTGCTTCTTGATCCATTATGCCAGTCTATGTCTGTTGACTGGTGAATTGAGAGCATTAACTTGGATGGTTAAAACTGATATGTATTGACTCATCCTTATCATATTGTTTTCCTATTATTGGCTCCCCCCCCTTTTATTTCCTTTTTTCCTTCCCTCTAATTGTTTGTCTTTCCTAGTGGATTCCTTCTATTGGAGTTCATGGAGTTGTAGTCCTTATCATCCCTTTCTAAAATGCCCTTCAGAACATTTTGGAGTGTTGGTTTAGTGGTCATGAATTTCCTTGGAAGTTCTTTATCATGGAAGTATTATGTTTCTCCCTCTATTTTGAAAGATAGTTTTGTGGGATACATCAATCTGGGTTGAAAGTTGTTTCCTTTTAGAACTTGGAGTACTTCACTTCAAGCTCTCCTTGGCTTGAGACTTTGTGCTGAGAAGTCCGTTGTGATTCTGATTGGCTTTCCTTTATAGGTGATTTGTTTCTTTTCTCTAACAACTTTTAAAATTTTATTCTTGTGTTGAATTTCTGGAATCTTGACTATGATATCCCTGGAAGTAGACTTTTTTAAATCATTGCTAATTGAAGTTCTATATACCTCACTTATTTCTATATTAAATTCTTTTTCTCTACCGGCAAAGTTTTCTGTCACAATGTTTGTAAGGATGTTTTTAATGTCATTTGTGGTATCTCCTGCTTGTTCATTGACTCCAATTAATCTTAAGTTATTCTTCTTTGTCTCATCAAGCAGCTGCTGGGTTGATTTCTCATGTTCCCTTGCTAGTTTTGAGAAATTTTTCTTTCCCTGGTCACTAACTGCAAGCCTGTCTTCAATATATGAGATCCTGTCCTCACATAGACCTAATCTGCTTCAAATACTTTCAATGGAGTTTTTATTCTCCTGAATATCTACTTGAATCTGCTTTATGGAATCCATTTGCTTCCTATGTTGTGCTTCCATAATTTGCTTAAGCTCATTTATTTTTTTTTGTCTGTATCTGCTCTAACATCACTAAGCATGGTGTATATTTTGATAATCTCTGTGGTTATTTGAGAGATTATTTCTGATTTCATTTTTTCCAGAGCCTCATTCAATTGCTTTGTTACCACTTCAGAGAAACCTGGTAGGGGGCTTTCAGATTTTCCAGTCTCATTGCCCCCTGGTTTGCCTTTGGTGAACTGGGTGTCTGAGGTTGTGTCCTGTCTAAGTATCTTCTCATTTCTTTTCCTTTTTAGTTTAATCCCTAGAGTGATACCTGTTAGTTGCCTATGGTGGGTTGCTTTATTGGTGCTATTAAGGACATCCAGGTGATGATCACTTTCCTGAGGTATCTTTCACGTGTACCTGGTTCCTGGGCTCTGAGTCTATTGGAAGATCCCAACACCTCAGTTTGTCATAGGTGAGAAACCACTGCTCACCTAGCCCAGTCCCTGGTTCCTTGGCACCATGCCTCAGCACTCTCTGTGACCCCAATCAGTCTCATTCCTGGACCATCAGGCCAACAGCTACCCAGATCAGTTGTGTTAATTCTGGCTGCAGTGGCACCCACAGCACCAAACACAGCCAACAAAACAGTAAACTGAGCCAACCCCTGATTTGCAACCCTCAACCATATAAACTGAATTTGTAACCATACATCAGAATGCAAAACAATCATATACAATACATAAGTCCACAATATGTCAATTCTGTCCTCAAGGGTCAGGGCCCAAAATGGATTTAAGAGAGGGCAGAGAATTGGGAAAAGAGAAAGAGACTACAAGTAGGTTGGAGGACAAAGATGGGTCCCACCAACTTTGGGAAACCACTGCAGAAGACTGAGGGAAAAGAAGGAAGGTAGAAACCACATTCACACTCAAAAAAATAATAGTAATAAGAATAATAAAGACAACTAAACAAAACAAACAATAGAAAGAAAAAAAGAAAGGGAAAATAATCTTTTTTAATTGTGGAAAAATACACATTACATAAAATTTGTCATCCTTTATTTTTTATTTTAAAGAGAACAAAACAAAACAAAGCAGATCAGAACAGAGCAATGCAAGCAACACAGGACTTCAAAACAAGACACCAGAAAATCAACAGTGGCTACCATAATGACTCTTGTTTTCTTCAAAATAGTTGTCCATACCTTCAGACACAATAAATTCAAACAAAACAAAATAATATAAAACTAATCAAACAAAAGCATAAAAGCATTATGGGCCTTCGAAATTAGACAATAGGAAACCAACAATAGCTACCATAATGTCTCTTGTTTTCCTCAAAACAGTTGCCCATACCTTCACACTTATTGAAATCAAATATTAGAAAACAGACTAAAACCAATCAAAACAAAGAATAAAAGCATTCTTGGACTTCAAAACAAGATGATATGAAATTAGCAATGTCTATCATAATGTCTCATTTTCTTCAAAGTAACTGTTCATACCATCACACATAATAAAATCAATTCTTGTAAAGTCTTTAGGAGAAGTTCTAGGCTTTTATAAGGCAATTCATGTATATCGATCCTTTCTGTATTGGAAAAACAAAACAAAACAAAATGCAAGAAAAACAAGAAGCAAAAGAGACAAATAAATAATAATAACAAAGAACCCAAAACAATAACAATATAGGCTTTCACAACAAGGTGGTAGGAACATAACAAAAGTTATTATTTTGCTTCATTATCTTCAAAAGGGTTACTCAGATTACCAGCTATAGACTTGTAAAATTGATCTTATCCTATTGTCATCCATTTTTAAAGGTATAGTTTTAAGTGTTAAATATATTCACATTTTTTTTGCACTCATCACAATGGCATTTTTCCTCTTGCAAAATTGAAACCCTGAACCCAGTAAACAAAATTCCCATCTCTCCAGCCCACTCATTGTTAGTTCTTGGTAAGGAACATTCTGCTTTATATCTCTATGAATGTGAATACTCCCAGTACCTCAAAGAAACGGAATCACATAGAATTTGTCTTTTTGTGACCATCCTGTTTCACTTAGCATAGTATCCTCTAGGTTCATCGAACTTGTAGCATGTGTCACAATTTCCTTCCTTTTGATGACTGAAAATAGTACTTCAGTCTGTATATACATTGTATTTTATTTATCAATTTGTCTTAATTGATTCAAGTTCACCCAGAAGTGAAATGGCAAAACAATATAATTCTATTTGTAATTGAAAACTCTCCATCTCATTTTCTATCATGGCTGCAAAATTTTATATTCCTATCAATAGTATGAGGGTTCAGACTTCTCCACATCTTTGCCAGTACTGAATATTCTATCCATTTCTTTTTCATAAACCTTCTAATAAGGACAAATTACTATCTCATCAGAGTTACATCATCTTTTTAACATTTGCCTATAATTTACCTACAATCATGCATTAAACTCATGCTATAGTAGTGGAAGACACAAATTCACTTTTTCTCAGAAAAAAGATCAGAGCAGAAGCAGGGGTCAGAACATGACTACACTGTTGGCTCTGAGAAGATCGTTTCAGTGTCTGCTACCCCATTTTGAAACACTAAGGTCTATGGCCATAACACCCTGAACACATCCAATCTCATCTGAAACTATTAGAAAGTAAGTCTGTAAATATATATTGGGATGGACCTTAAATATTTTATTACAAAGTTAAAAGACCAAAGCAAAACTGTTCTAACAGAAGTACTTTGAGGTTCCAGAAAACAGAATCTAGAATACACAGACAGCATCTACTTCCTGTGTCACAGCCTAAAACCCTTATGAAATTGCTATCATTTGGCTTGTACAAAAACACATACTAAAACCTAAAATTAATACACACAAAATTCATTTTCAGAAGAGGAATAAAAGTTGAGTAAAATAGTAATACAACTGAATAAACACTAAAAATGGTCAAATTAATATTGAGGAAGAAAATAAGATACTACACCTATAGACAAGAAGATATACTTCCCTTCTTAACTCTCTTGCTAATTGTTCTCAATGGCAAAAGCACAAATTAACATAGAAAATGTCAGTGTTTAGATGTTGAGTGCAGGTTGGGTCGAGCTTGCGGACAGAACCAGGGTCGGGTCCACGTCCCGCGCGGTGCCCAGCACAGCTCCCTGGGACCGGGAGGCCTTGGCCCCCACCCAGTAAAGGAGGAGACTCCACCTGCACGCCCCAGGAGGCCGCCCTTCCTTGCTGCGCACGGGACCTAGCCTATTGGGTCCCGCAATCCTGCACGCCGCAAACCTCAGGGAAATGCCGGGCAGCCGCGCAGGACACAGAGGTACGCAGCCCAGCCCAAATCAGCCCAGGAACCCAGAGCTGCTCACCAGGGAATTGAGCATCATAGCTGCAGGGACCTGGAGAGCTTGGGCCCCCCCCACCAGAGTGCAGAGCGCACAGCAGCTCCATTCTTCAGCCGCGTGGCTCGGCTCAAGCGTGTGACATCCCACAGCTCCTGTGCAGACCGCGCTGCCCAGCAGGGTTGCTCCTGGCACTGTAGGCCTGGGACCTGCCCGGGTCTGCCCCGCAGGCATAGCTGTTGGGCCGAGCTTGCGGACAGAACCAGGGTCGGGTCCGCGTCCCACGCGGTGCCCAACACAGCTCCCTGGGACCGGGAGGCCTTGGCCCCCACCCAGTAAAGGAGGAGATTCCACCTGCACGCCCCGGGAGGCCACCCTTCCTTGCTGCGCACGGGACCCAGCCTACTGGGTCCCGCGATCCTGCACACCGCAAGAATCAGCGCGAACCTCAGGGAAACGCCGGCCAGCCGTGCAGGACACAGAGGTACATAGATTCCAGAAGAAAATGACAAAATGAAAGACCAAGAGACAGTCTCAGTCCCCCAGCCCACAAAGAACAAACCCAAGAGATACTGAAATGGAAGACAGTGGGAGTCACACAAATGGACTTTCTGAAATGATAGAAAATGCATTAAAGAAACAGCTTGATGAAGCTATAGAGAAAATCAAATCAGAAATATTCTCTCAGCTAAAAAATGAAATGAGAATCATTAT
>RJWM01027258.1:0-27000 GCA_004363535.1 Dasyprocta punctata
GATTCCGTTCCAGACAGAGGTGCTTCTGGTCTCCGCCTTTGTTTATTTCATTCTTTTACTCTTTCCGTGGGCTACAGTTCTCGTTTTAGATTCTTCTTGGGTCCAGAGGACCCATCTCCCTCTTTTTTCCTTCTCTCTGTTATTATATTAGTTTATATTCCAGCATTTTGATGGTATATTCAGGGAGCCTCCCTGTCACAAGTGTCATCTGGGTGGCCATCTTGGAGGAAGTCTGGAATCTGTTTTCTTGTTTGTCTCTCAGTGGCTGGGGTTCCGGTCTCATTCCTCATTAGAACATTTCTGGGGCTTTTACTTAACGCAATCTTGTGTTTGCTTCAGGGAGAAAAAAGGGAAAAGTTAGGTGGCAGCAGATTCTCTCGTCAAGCAGCAAAGAGCTTGGTTGAATGCGCACACGGAAAGGGGAAACAAGCGGACACCGCTCAGATCTGGCCGGTCCTGCCGCGCTCACTTTTCTGACCATCTCCAGGTGCCTCTGGCTCTTTCCATTTCGCTTTCTCTGCTTACGGAACGGATGAGCTGGTGAACGAGGACAGTGCTTACCTTTCTATAGACAAATCCACGTGCAAATCATCTGCAGATGTCCTTAGCCTTCTTATCCCTATAGAAGCCTCACTGGTACCTACGTGCACCGTGAATTTCTTGTTCCTCGTTAAGGCGCTGGAGCAAACATTTCTTTTGTCTCAGCTTCTGTGCCGCTGCAGACATGGGTGATTGTGGGAACTGGCTGCTCGGATCTCTGTTCTCTCGTGGTGTTGTTCAGAGAGGGTCAGCACAAGGGTCTTGCGGAATCACTCAACCTAGGCCACTAGAGAGACCAGGGAAGGGGCAGCAGAGTGCGTGTGGGGCTGCTCTGTATCAGTGAGACTTTGGGGTGAACGTGACCCTAACTTGCATTGTGTGCCCTTCTTTCAGGAGCCAGGGAAGCAACAGCTTTTTATTGTCCTGCTCCTCGGAGTGTTATAGCCAGGGTAGCGTGCTGTGGTCTTCATGTCTTAAGGTGAATGCGGTAAAATTGGAAAGGGACCGCAGATGAGCAGTGGAATTGATTAAAGACCTGAGAAAGAGTCTATTGCCTGAGGAGATGTCAAAGAAGCCGTGGCTGTTTTAATGAAGAAAAAACTTGAAGGGGTTCTTAGTAGACTTTAAAACATTAAATACATTATTTAAATGGCACTGATTATCTCTTCTTGAGTGAAGCTAAGACAGCTGATGGAAAAACATTTAAATTAGGCACAAAAGAACACTTTTTCTCCCCCTAGTACTGGGGATTGTCTCCAGTGCCTCACACATGCTAGGCAAGTACTCTTACCACTGAGCTACGGCCCCAATCCTTTTTTATTTTTTATTTTGAAACAAGGCCTTCCTCAGTTGCCCAGACTGAGATCAAACTTGCAATCCTCCTGCTTTAGCCTCCCAAGTACGCAGCTGGTGTTACAGACATGCACCTCTGCACCCAGCTGGGAGCAGCTTTGAAACAGGAAAGATGCCTGAATGCAGAGGTGACTGTCGGAAGGAAACCGAACTCCTTTTCCCATGGATGCATTGCAGTGACCCCGTGGGTGGCAGTGCTGAGGTATGGGCTCATCACCAGGTCCGGTTTACCCTGCAGACCTCTCCCAGAGCTTCTGTGCTCTGATCTGAAATCCTCCTTTGAACTCCAACTGGATGCAAGCCACACACTCTCCTGGTTTAGGGAGGTTCGATACTTTCCTTACTTACCTTAGTATTTGCCTCCATCTTACGTTTCTCCTTCAGCCATTTGCCCCATGTTCCCGGGTGCACTAACTCCCCTGATGGGAGCAGATCCATTGGCTGGTGCTAGGTGGTGTGGGTCAGCTCTGGCTGCAGTACACAGAGACCCTTCTGTGGGCATAACCATGGCCTGTGTGCACTGGAGGCCCAGAAAAATGTGGCTCAGCCACTGCGTGGCCTGATATGCATAGGCAGAAACCAGTTGTGAAAAGACTTGCTGGATGCTGAAGACCTTGGTTTGCAGTCCACTGTTCAGTAGCTGAGTGACCCCGGGTGAGCCGCTTAACTCTGTGGAATCTCACATTCTTTTCCTATAAATGAGAATGAAAATAACAGTACCTAACTCCCTGGGAACTTGTGAGGTTCTAATGAGATGACAGGATTCTCTGCAAAGTGTAAATTCCCACGCAGCGGTCAGTTTTGCTCATGGGCCAGTTAGCCTTTTGCTCACACCTGCCTGGCCTTCTGTGTCCCTGCTCCTTTTGCCTGCTGCTCGCCCTTGGTGGCCAGGACCCTTGACTGGCTGCTGGCTTCTAACTTCCTCCTTCCAAGCAACCTCAGCTTCCCTGCAGTCTCTGTAGGCAGCCCTCCCTTTTCTCATTCCTTCATGATCCTGAACTTAATTGGACAACAGTAAATGGGTAGTGATGGGTTAATCACATAAACTAACCTCTCCTGTCTCTCAGATCTGAAATGGGCAACCTTTGCCAGATAACACTCTCCTGGTGCAGGTAAAACGGAGGAGCTCATTAAGAAGACTCTTGAAGACCAGGGACTGCTGGGGATGGCCGGACCCGCAGGCGTCTCTGGGAGCCCGTGGAGAGGAGTTCTGGGAGACAGACCTGCCTACTCCCACATTCTAGCAGATCACATCTGCCTGCACGGCTCACTGTGAATGGCATTGTCTGAGGAGAAGCCAGGGGCTGGGTGAGGGCGGGTCTTCCTGTCTTCCTCTCCACACACACACACACACACACACACACACACACACACACACACGGCCTCTCTCTGAACAGTCAATTCATAGAGGTTAGGCTGGGGGCAAGTCAGAGTGCTACATTCTGGACATTTGTCAGTAAAATGATGCTGGCTTTTAAAATAGCTCAAGGATCTTTCTGTGCAAGGTGCTTTCTGGGCATATTTGCATATATATGTGTATAAATATACAATCTATGTCTAGGCAGAAGGTACATCTTTAGCTGCAGTATGTACATAAACACATATTCATGCACATGTCCCAATATAAGTCATGAAACAAAAATGGTGGAAGTCACATCAGTTACAATATTTATGTCCTGAGGACGGCTAAACTTAGCTACCACATCTAATTTGCAGTGACGTCTTTCTTTAACAAGTTTTATAAGAGGGATGATTTAAGTCAAGGAGGGCAGTGACTCATTCACATGGTGCCCAGTGCCTGAGCTAAGTTTAGAATTCAAGGCTGCTGGGATCTTCTGGGGCTTAGATTTTTACTGTTAAGTCATTTTGCTCCTCTATGCTGTTTTTTTTATCTTTCACTTAGGTAAAACCAGGAACTCGTAATGCAATAGTAAAGTTCTCATTTTCCTTATTTAATTACTTCACTTTATTTCGCTCTTGATTTTGGGCTCTATTTTGGGATTCCATTCGAACAGTTTGGGCTTACTTTGGTTGTTTTGGAATTTATAGTATGAGATCTCACCAAGTTGACTTTTACCTTTAAATTATGAAAAAGGTAAAGGCCTTCAGCAATTAGATACAGAAATGGAAAGAAAAGTAGGAAGAGTAGGAAATTCTCTTGCCCCAAAGGGAGGAGGAGTAAGTGATCTTAATAATATGTTGTTCAACATTCATTCACAAAGCATTCATTTACTACTAGGCTATGTAGGTCCTAGGCCTATCAGGAAAAGAAAATCACCCTTCAAGGGCTCGTGTGTTTTTCCTGGGAGGAAGATGGAAATGCACCGAAGTAATTATGAGGCAGGGAGAGAAATATAATGGGAAAGATGAGGTAAAAAAATGACTCTGGGAACACGGAAAAGGGACTGACCAAGTTAGAGAGCTGGCGAAGCAGAAGCCCGGGCCCCTGGCGGGAACCCCGCTGGGGCGTCGTGGGCTTTAGGGCCGGGCCGGGCAGGCCGTTCCAGGCTGCCAGCGCTGCCAAGGCTCCCAGGCAGCGGGTGTGGGCAGCAGCCGGCTGGCGTTTAGTAGTCGGGGAAATGCGGAGAGAGTTCCCCAGAGCCCAGTGGCATCGGGGAGGCTGGGTGGACGGTGAAGGAGGATGTCTGGAGACCACGACCCTTTAAGAGTCTTCAAAGTCCCCTTAGCTTCTCATGGTTTTCCAAAGCTGGGGATTGAGATGTCTTTGGCTCCTGTAAGGTGCAGTGCACGTCAAGGCTTGATGACCTGTGCCCCTTCTCATGGCTGGGGTGCCTGGGGTGCCGTGGTGGAGGACGGTGGTTGCACTCTTTCCTCACACTGTGGAATTACTTGAGGATTCTTTAGAAAACCTTAACGGCCAGACTGCACTGCACCGATCAATTCTGACCTCAGGATAGGCGGGTACCCGGAGAGCAGCATAGTTAAAGGTCCCCAGGGTGAGCGTTGAGGGCGGGGCACACAGTGGTCCATGGAGCAGTAGGATCAGCGTCCCTTGGAAACTCGTTGGCAATGTAGACGGAGACCTACAGAGGCCCCTGGGCTCAATTGCATGGGTGGCCTACTGAATCACAGCTTCTGGAGGTGGGGCCCAGCCATCTGTGCTGCAACCAGCTCTCCAGGTGAGCGCACTAGGACTTGAGAGCTGTGGTCTGAGGAGACTGTTCGTTCCATGAACTTCACCTCCTTTCAGATCAACTGCAAGGGGCTTTGCTGCTTGCCTGAGGCTGCTGCCGCCCCTGACCTCACTTGGCCACAGAAAGACTTTTCTCCGTGGCTCCCTGGCTGGTAAGGACCAACAGTCCCTCCCTCTTTCTCCTGCTCAGGTTGGGATTTTCCAAAGGACTTTCATGGAGGGAAAGCAAAAAAAGGGAATCAATGACATTCCAAAAGCATGAAAACCCTGGATTATTTAGAACATGGATACGTAGAAGTTAACTAAAGCACCTTCATTATTCATTCATTTAATAAGTGTACAGTGAACATCAGAGACACAAAAGTAAATCAGAAACATCTGTAACATGAAAGGCCTCAGGGTTCAAGCTATAAACAGAGGTGTGTGATGAAACATGAGAGACTCCATTGTGGAAATCTGTCCCTCGTGAGACTTGTTCACAGCAGTGAGGCCAGGTTGTGTGGGACCCAAAACTTGTACATTTTTCACTGGAAGAAAAGAATACAAAGTTATGAAAAAGAATCAGATGCATGCCTTGAGCTGGGGCCTGAGCTGTGGCTTCACCAGCCTCCTGACACAGGTGCCCATGTTATCCCAGTTCCGGTCGAGTGAAAGTGTAAAACATTCCCTGCCATATTCTTGGAAATTTAGTGGCTGGCACTTAGTAGAGACTCAGTAATTATCTGTTGGAAGAAAGAATGAATCAGTATAAAGAGGAGGCACAAACTAGTTTTGGCCCCACCTGGTCCAAGAAGCCTTCAAGTGCTGTAACTTCGGCTTGACTTTGGTCCCATGGACGGCCGGGAGTGATCTCCTTGTTCCAGAGCTCACTCTTATCTTTGAGACCTGGACTGTCTCGGGGATAGCCTTACCTTGTTCTCTGGCTCACCCCTAAAGCCTGGACCTTTGGGTGAGAAAGCTCCACCCCATCCTGCCTTTAAGAGCCCTACTCTGAGTATTAGGTTTATATTCTGGGATGTCATGGGTATGACTTTCGTTCCTCTAGAAGCTTTTTGCTGTGGCCTCTGAAACGTTTCCCTAGCTCTTGATCTGCATCTCAGGGTCATGTTAAATTTAGCTACACTTATTTATAAACAGAGCTATGTTTACTTACAACAGTTGGCTATCCCAGTTGGTTAAGCTTGGGTGCAATCTGGCTTGATGTTCACGTTCACTGCGTGCCACTCCACGGCGGAACCCATCTTCTCCCAGCCACAGAAGACGCAGGTCTGCATCTTCCCTTCCCAGCCAGACAGCTTCCTCCCACGTCTGCTGCTCACCCGGGGCTGGCTTCCTCTCCTGCGGCGCTTGGTGTCGGGGCCAAGAGTGTGTCAGTTTAGACCTTACTTTCTTTGCTGTGATGCATGGCATGACTTGACCTGCCCTTCCTTCCTTCCTTCCTTCCTTCCTTCCTTCCTTCCTTCCTTCCTTTCTCTCTCTCTCTCTCTCATACATAGAGTCTCATTGTGTAGTTCAGGCTGGCCTTTAACTCACTATGTAGCCCAGGCTGGCTTCCAGCTCCCTGGGATCTTCCTGCCTCAGCCTCGTGAGTAACTGGGACTACAGGGCTGTGCCACCATGCCTGACCTGACCTCCATGTTTGCTGAGTGCCTTTGCTGTGTGATTCTCCCGCGCATCCCCCCTAATGGCGGCTCTGTGTGGTTTCCAGTCTCCTTCCCCACACCTCTGCCTGCTCTGTTCTTCAGAGGGAGGGGACCGGTGTCTTTCAGATGTGTCACTGTGGCCCTCAGAGATCCTCATATTTACTGCTTCCTCTTGTGGCCTTTGGGATTTCTAGATGCTTAGCTTCATTGCTTAAAATTCATTCAGTACACCCTACCTTAAGTTTTTCTTTATTTTTGGACATTAATGTTTCCATTAAAAAAAAACCCTGTTGCATTCTGAGGCACCCATAATATGTAGCTTCTCTGTTTGGGTGAAGTATGAGTGGGACAAGTCAGGAAAAATTTATTGAACTATAGACTTATGGACAATGCATACATTAAAGTATGTTGTAATCTAATACAAAGTAGGAGAACAGCTGGGTGTGGTGGTGGACACATCTAATTCCAGGTCTCTGGGAGCCTGAGGCAGGAGGATCAAAAGTTTGAGTGCAGCCAGGAGAACTCAGTGATTTTATGAGACCCTGTTTTCAAATAAAAAAAAAATGGCTGGGGATAAAGCTCAATGTGCAGGCCCTGGGTTCAATTTTCACCAGTAAATAGTATCAAATTGTTCATATTTGTTTTAAGTGTCTTTATTTTCATTTTATAGGTATAGGTGTACTGGGTTATGAACTTTATTAAAGGCTCTTCCTAAATTGCTTTTAAAGGAGTATATCAGTCTATATTCCCAATATCAGCTTTAAATCTCACTCCTTGAAAATGTTTTGATACCATATAAACCAAACCATTATTCTAATTTAAATATATCCATATATTTGAAAACAACCCAGTTAAGAGATTTTATTATTTATTTATTTATTTTTGAGTCAGGGTTTTACTAAGCAGTTCAGGCTGGCCTTGAACTCACTTTGTAATCCAGGCTGGTCTCAAACTCACAGCAATCTTGCTGCTTTAGCCTCCTGAGTGCTGGGATTACAGGCGTGAGCCACCATGCCTGGCCCAATTTAGAAATTTTAAATTATAAAAGCAATCTCTATATCTGTATGTTTACATATGTGTACATATATATGTACATACAGAAAGCATGTTTAAGTGTGCATGTCCATCTATCCACCCATTCATCTATTAGTGCATGCATGTGTGCATGCATCCATCTTTCCATTATAGAAAAACTGGAAATGTATAAAACTAAAAAGAAAAAAACTGGGCTAGACTATCGTTAAGCTCTAAATGCCATGATCGTAATATAAAGATTTTGTGTCTAAGGCCTTATGACCAAAGTCATGATAAAGGGGGCTGCTCTTGAAATCATCTCTAATGTGAACTAAGTGTTTATTCAGTAAAACCCTAGGTACCCTTCAATCTAATTGTAAGTCACCCTGGAAATGAGGACACTATTACTGTGTGTCTCCAAGTTGTATGTACACATCCACAAACAGGTTCTCTTAGGCAGGAATCCACCAAACATTCCAGCGATGGCCTCTGCACTACTTTGTTTAGTTGTGTTTCGCTTCGCTTGGGATCAAGCAACAATGGCAAGTCCGACGGCTGATTCAGGAGTGGTTTTGCCCGGCAGGTGCGTCTTGTCCCCAGGTGTATCCCTGTGTGCACACTTCTTCACCCTAATGGCCCCGGATCTTTCATGCAGAAGGACAAAGTGCCTGTGGCTACTCTTCAGTCTCAGAGGAGACTAACGCCACGTGTTTCCAGCCTTGCCGAGACTGGGTCATTTCTCACCTGAGTCTAAGTCTTCTTCTAAAGTAAGAGCTTGATCAGTTAACACTACGCTGCCTTACGCTGATTTCCCAGAAACAGACCCATGTGAAAGCAGTGGCTGGATCAGAAAGTGTCCCCTCCTTGGATGCTGGGAATTGTGACTCAGGAGGGGAGGAGGCTGAGTAGCTCATGGGGCTCAGTGAGGCTCCCCAATGGGGAGCACTTGCAGTTGTCGCCATCAGGTTGCAGGGAGCCCGCCGTTGTGCTGTGTGTGTCTGTTAGTCATGGGGTCATAGATCTGTGACAGCCCACACAGGCAGCAAAGCAGGTTCAGGGTGCTAGAGGCCAGGCCACCAAGAACTAGACACAGGTGCCTGCTGCTGGGAATGAAAGTGCACAGTGAGGGCTGGGGATACAGCTCAGTGACACAGCGCCTGCCTGGTAACTACAAGGTCCTGAGTTCAATTCCTGGTACCAAAAAAAAAAAAAAAAATGCACAGTGAGTGTGCAAAGGGAGAAGGGATTGGCAGGTGGCCAGGTGTGTGGGACGTGGACAGTGCTTGCTGCCCCTGCTGTGGCTTCCCAGGAGGGGAAGGAGCAGGAAGTGAGTGTTTCCACTCAGTGGAGCCGACACTCCGTGGCTCCAGCTCCGCAGTCTCTACAGGCCACCACTTCTCATTGCCATCACAGGCAGCAGCTGGGAGGACTTCCGGGTGTGGGAGGGAGGCAATGAAGGTGGAAATTGAAACGCACATTATGTTATGAGCCAGGTTTGGCTAAGTGAAACCCATTGAGTTTTAAGTAGCTTGTTCTAGGTCATTCAATTAGGTCAGAGCAGAGCTGGATCTTCATGGTGGACTGAGAACAAGTTCCTGCTCTGAGTCACACGCAAAGTGGGTCCCCAGCATATCCTCGGGCCTGTTCATGAAGGCTCTCCACCTTTCTCCGAAGACCCTGTAGGAGAGAATTTTTAATAAGGCCAAGGACACAATTCTTCTTTAGGTCACCATTTCCTTAACAGCACTTTGAATGGCTTGTGATTACATGTACTCTTGTTTATTCCTCAGTGCTCTGAATTGCCCCAGTGTGGAGCCACAGGAGGGCTGAGCCATGCGGACCAGCGAGTGGTGAGTCAGGGAGGGGGCTGCTGTCCAGCCACCTCCAGGACGGCCTGGACCATAAGCACCGACTTCTCTCCTTACTGCTTGAGTGTGGAGACCAGTGTTCCAAATAAAGGCCAATTTTCCTGGTGAAAGTGGGAATAATGGAACCTACTTCAAAGAGATGTTGGCATGACTCATTGTGAGAATTATGTAGAGGGTCTAGTACATAACAGGATGCAAAAAAAAAAAAAAGGGATCCAGTGGAAAAGTACAACCACTATGAAGGAGGCTGAGAGGGGGACTTGGTTATTTAACTTTTGATTTATAATCAGACACTCAGCCTCTGTGAAGGCTTTACTAGGGACTGGGTATGGTTTCAGTGTGCTGTCTCCTAAAGTTGCACAGACTGCAATCTTAGTTCCAGTGTGGCAGTGTAAGAGGTGACAGAACCCTTAGGACAGCGATGGCGAACCTTTTAGAGCTTTCAGTGATAATCAGTAGCTGGCTACAGCGCGTTTGCCATAGGTTCGCCACCACTGCCTCAGGAGACAAGGTCTCCTGCAAGGAAGTTAGGTCATGGGGGAAATCATACTTAGAAGAGGTTAGTGTAGGTTTAGTGGGACGCTGGCTAGTTCATTTGAAAGTGGGTTTTTATAAAGTCAGATCACTCTACACACATGGGCCCTGTCCGACATGCTCATTTTCCTTCCTGCTTTTCTGCCATATTGTAATGTAGCCAAGGAGGCCCTCAGCAGAGGTCAGACAGATAGAGCCACTTGGTCTTGGACATTCAATCTCGAAAACTATGAGCTAAATAAATCCCTTTATAAAGTACTCAACCTCATGTGTTTTATTATAGTGACAGTGTTTCATGAAAGCAAAGGACTAATACAGGGTTCTTAGCTTTGCTTCCCATACTAACTATGTCTTGCCTGTGGGCCACGCCTAAATGGGCTGAGCACATGTTCAGGTTTGGCCCCAAGACCCTTGCATTCTAGTCACCACTGAGAGGTGACAGAGTGATCCCTGCGAGCTCCGCCTGCTGCCACCCATCAGGTAAAGGGTTGCATTGAAACTGTTGTCCCTTAGCCACATGGCTCAGCTCCTGGAGAGAACTGGTTTCCCAAAGGCACTTCCATTAACCACTTACTACACTTAGGAGGCTGTAATGCTGGAAACCTCAGGTTATCAGTGAGAACGTGTGTCTCAAGTAGGCTGGAACATATTTGTTTCCCTACTCATTGTGTCCATTCAGAGCAGATGCTTGTTGTCATGGTAACAGAAACAAGAGCAAGTAAGAGTTTTGGAGTGCCCTGCATGTTTTTGTACAAGGAGAAGGGTGAAGTTGAACTGAAATGTAGCCTTAAAATGAAATATCATTTTCATTTCTCTCTTTCCACAGAGGGCAGAAGTCATGATTGTGCCTGAATCTATTTTCTAAAAGTAAGCATATTCACTCACTGCATTTGGAGATTAAAGGAAAGAGAGAGAGGGAGGTTGAGAGAAAAGGGGCTCTCTTCTTTCTCTCTTGCTCCTTCCAAAAATGTTTCATCCAGTGATTTGCCTCTGGGAAAATTTTACCTATTTCTTTCTTGGGTCAGGGATACTGACCAACATACATTACCAGTTTTGAGAAAATTTCTAATTTTTCCCCTCCCATTCTGGCTGTATTTTACATCAGATTTCTTTCTTTTTTTTTTTTTAAATATAGATTTGATTCAACTAAACAGACTAGCAAAAAAGAAGTAGATTTGATCTGGAGTTTAGTGAAGAGTGAACGTGACTTATTCTGTTGGGCCCAAATGCCTCCTCATAATATCCATGATTCTGGGACAAAAAAAAATCTGATTCCAAGAGAGTTCTTCACTCCAAAGAACCTTTCTTTTCCTCTGTGTGTGTGTTGGAATGTGTCTATCTCCCAAAGTCATTATATTAGTCAGCTTTCCCATTGCTGGCATAGGATACCCAACACCTATACATAAAGGAGAGGAGGTTTACTTTGATTCATGATCACAGAGGATCCAGTTCATGGTTGGTTGACTCCAAGGCAGGAACATCATAGTGGAAGCATGTGATGGAGCAAAATTACTTAGTGCATTGTGGCCAAGAAGGAGGGGCACAGTGCCAGAGAGGAAGGGGTAGACACCACCAGGTGACCCACCTGCACACACCCAGGAGCATGCTTCACCAATCTGCTAGGCATTTCTTAATTCCACCAAGTTGACATATCAGGATTAGTGGGCATAATGGCCAGTTGTCTCAGTGACCAATGGAATAAGCATTTGTCACTAGAAACGTGAGGTTGAGGCTTGAGGGTCGGATAGGGCTGGGCCCAGATAAGGAGGATGGCTTCTTTCTAGCTGTGGAATTTTGGACAATTTATTGAACTTCTTGAAGCCTCAGTTTCATCATCCCTAAAAGACAATATTATACTACCTTAAAGTTATTTTGAGTGTTGAATGAAATGATGCACATTATACCCAACCCATGCTCAATAACACTTTATTGTTATTTATTGGTGGATTACCATAAATTAACTTTGTCATTGTGTGTAGGGTTGTCTCTTATGAGTACCTATTTATCTGGACCAACGCTCCCTGTTGGTAGAGTTTGAGAACATAAAATTCAAAGGCTTCAATGGGCAGATTCTCTCTGGTGATACTATCCTAAACATACTCAGTATATTTGAATATTTTGAATGGCAAAGAAAGAATCTGAAGAAAGCACACTGCCTAATATTTGGAAAGTCATGGAAATGAATATAAATAGAGTTTTCCATCCAAAGGTCTATGTCAAGCAACCAAGCTGTACCTTTCGCTCCGCACATCTTGTGGGCAGCCCGAAGGCAGCTTTGAATAGTTTCTGGACTCCGTGGTGGTATGTGGTGGCCCAGGGTGAGCAGCCTCCTCTCCCGAGTCCCAGCTCTGTCTTGCCTGTATTCGTGTGGCCTTCCTTTCCTGCTGTGCTCACCACCCCCAGGCCTGCGGGGAGGGGAGCGTACTGGCTGGGTGCTCCACCCTCTGGAGGAGGGAACGTGGAAAGCCGTGCTGCGTAGATCCCAGAGGCAGCCTGGGGTGTTTGCCCTGCAGTCTCAGAGGTCCCAGGTACTCAGAACATGGGCTAGGATACGGGTGTGGGCTTGTGGGGGGCACATTCTGTTGCCCTGTAGACTCCCCCAGGGGAAGAGATTGCAGTGAGACAAGCCTAGCGCGGGGCTCAAGGGTAAGGGTCCTTTTGCCTGGGCCTAAGGGAGGTACGGTACTGCTGCTGAGAAAGAGAAAGTTGGTAACCTAAACATTTAGCAATTCCTGCAGGAGCTTAATGAAAGGCTGATTAAAATATATCAATAGTCAGAAATTAGCAAATATGTCTAGCAATGCATTACTATACTTATATTCTGGTAGCAGAATTACTTTTGCAGTGTCACTATCATGGTGCTTGCTTACAGTTCAACAAAGCACATTTAGAATCAATACCATATGTCACCAAATTGACTAAAAAACACCATTTGTATTTTTTGCAGTCTAAAATCTGACTCACAGATTTTTACAGTTCATTCAGTCATGGGGCAAATATTTATTAGTACCTGCCAGATGCTGCACTAGGACCTGTCTCTTGAGTTTCGCCACCTCTTAGCATCGCTGCCCTGGGGCCTGCACCCTTGGGGACACACTCATGTCTTATCCAAATCATGGCAGGCCTGGCCAAAGGCATTTGAGCAAATGCTAACATGTCTCCCCAGGGTTGAAGAAATGGGGATACGGTGGTACCCCCGAAGGCAGAACTTAGTGCTTGGTACTAAGATGCTGCTTAACAAAAGTTGGCTGGGTATTATAATCCTACACTATGCTAGAGACTTGGTCATTAAAGTTTAGCCTCCTGTTAACAATGGCACCTGACTACCAATGTTCTGATGCCTATAAATCTAGTTCTTATTTTGTTTTTACCTTATAGCTGTGTATGAATATGGAAAGCAATGCAAATTGAAGAAATAAAGAAAGAAAGAAAGAGAGAGCTTTTGAAGAGTAAGTGTGTTGAGGCTGGGAAGAATGGAAAATACTTCTTTAGAGATCATGGCCATACATTCTAGCCAAGTTAGAATTACTTGAATATCAATTTCTGGCTAGCATTTTGGTATGACACTTGAAATACCCACACAAATACATGCCTACACTTATTGAAATCTTATTAAACTAAAATAAAAAGTAAAATAGAGAAAAACCATGTGAAGATGGAAGCATTCAGGTGTCAGGGGTGTGACTCACTACTGTCGTCTTTTAAAGCATCTTGTGGGTGCTGTGAGGGGTGCAGCTGAGATTGTATCGTGTTGCAGGCAGTAGCCACCTTCTCCGAGAAGTGATAATAGCATCCCTTTTCCCCCTGCAGTTCTGGAATTTTAAAATTTCTCCAGGTGCACAGGCTGAAGTCCATATTCCATCTGAAAGAACATGTGTGGGTAAATGAGACTGGCCCGCAGGAAGGCTCTTAGAGAGAATGCTTCCAACCCTGTCGCTTTCTGTCTGGCTGGAGTCGGCCACACTTAAAATGATGGCTTAGTGGGAGGAGGGCAGAGGGGTGCTAGTGAGAAGTGCAGGCTCAGGAAGCCACTGAGGTAGGGTTCTGGAAAAGCCAGGACCACCCAAGGGAGAAAGGGAAGAGAAAATGCAGAGGAGAGCGCTGAAAGATTTCTCTTCTCCAGCTGAATGATTTAAAGGAATCTAAAGTCGTGTAATATTTTTCCCCCTGGAAGAGGAAGCATATAAATTAATTAAACAGAGGAATGGTATAAACCAGGCAAGGTGGTACACACCTGTAATCCCAGCTGTCTAGGAGGCTAAAACAGGAGTGCGAGTTGGAGCCCAGGCTGGGCAAATTAGTGACTTAGTGAGAACCTGTCTCAAAACACAAAAACAAAAACAAAAAAACCCAAAAAACCAAAATAAGGGCTGGGGATGCTGCTCATTGTAAAGGCTCTGATTTCAGTCTGGGGTACCTGAGGCTGGGGGAGAGAGACGATGGTATTTATTGTTTGAACCAATCAGACAATTCTGTATGTATAAATTAAAAGGAAAAACAAAAACAAAAACAAAAACTAAGCTGTGAGTGGAGGTTGCTGTGGTCACATTTTGAGAGTACATCGACAGCAAGCAGGACAAAGAAATGATCCCCTAGCCATAGCCAAGGATTCTCGGCAGGAGGAGCCAGGCTGGTCCTGGGACCCTTGAACTTGCCTTGCCCTTGACTGATGCTTCTGTCTCCTGGAGTCAGAGCAGACCAAGGTGCACAGGCTCTCTGTGGGGCCACTGTACTAGGGTCAAGATCCAAGGTCACTTTTCCTAGGCACAGTTTTGTTTGCCAGAAATAGTTTGTCTATTGTGCAAAGTCTAAATATCTGGATCATCGCTGTAACTTCTTATTTGGAGTTGTAATCATTCTGCGCCAGATCCTAATTTTATTATTTGTCACTAGAATCGAAAGACATTTGCGCGTCGGGGAAGCCACGATCACTTCCTATATTTTCCAACCCAAGCATTAACCAGGTGCCCAAGTCTCTGCACTGAGGCTGTGTTCCTGGAGTCCGCCAGCCACGCGCCGCCGGCGGGTCCTGCACGTGTTCAGGTACCGGCCGATGCGCTCCCTGGTAGCAGCAAAGCTTTAAGATCCTGAGAGTTATTTTTACCTGTGGAGAGGGAATGGTTTCTTCCCAAATGCACATTCTGCAATGAGCCAGGATGGGCCAAGCGTCTCTATTAATTTCCTACGCAGACAGTGGCTTCCAGGAGGACTTTGAACTCTGGGAAAGGAGTTTTCAAGCTTCCCCAAACTACTTTCGTGCGTAAGAACGCAGGACTGAAGGTTTTTATAAACCCTCAGTTGCAGCGATTTGCGGCAAGATGGAAAGAGCGGAAGAGGCCTCAGCAGAAAAGCGCCGTGAGGCGGGGAGCGTGGACGGGGCTCGCGCCCTCTCCGGGGCTCCGCTTCGTCATCGGCGGGTGGCGATCGCGGCAGCACCCGCACTGCGGGCACGGGGGTCACGCGTGTGACGCGCCTCGCACGATGCCTGGCACTTCGTGAGCTTTCAGCGGATGCGCACCCCGAAGCCGTCCTTCTCCTGTGTCCCCGCGGGCCGCAGCGAACCGCGAAAGGGAGCTTGTGGATGTGGGAACTGCACCCTGGATTCGAACTGTTGAACGTTCGAAGAATGAAACGAGTTTCGAATGTAATAAAGCATACGTTTGGGAAGGTATGTAAATCATGGGGACAGTTTGGTGAACCGTCATCAGGTATTCAGGTCCATTTAGCCAGTACTGTGATGAAGAAATGGACAGCGCCCCAGACACTTTTCTCCTCTGCCTTCTTGAAAGCTGGTGCTATCTGACTTCCAACAAAAGATGATTGTGTCTGTTTTTGAATTTAATATGAATAAAATCACTCAGAATATTCTCATTTATGTCCAGTTCCTCTGATTTGGCATTATGTGTGCGAGTTTCTTTCTTTTTGGTTTCTTGAGACAGGGTCTCCCTATGTAGTTCAGGCTGACCTTGAACTCACAGAGATCCTCCTGTCTCAGCCTCCCCAGTGCTGGGATTACAGGTGTGTGCCACCATGCCCAGCACCTTATGAATTCTAAGCAAGCACTCTATCAGAGGTACAGTAGCCTAGGTCCTATTCATGGTTTTATTCATGAACCACTTAGTAGCTTGTGCTCTTGGGCAAGTTACTTCAGCCTTCTGAATCTCAGTTTCGTAATCTGCAAAGTGGTGGGAGCAATACTTACTTTGAATAGTTTTTCTTGGGAATATGCCAAAGATATGTGGTGCAAAACCATCTAGTTCCAGGCCCCTGGGGGTGTTTGTTAGGTGTTTGCCTCCCTAGTAAATTCTGAGTGAATGGGTGACTGTTGTAGTCAGGGGTTACATGGAGAACAACTGCATACAGGACACAGAGTTTATAATACTGTTTTATAGTATCACCCAGAGTTGAACACAAGAAAGTGCAGGAAAATCTATCCACAACACTAAGACCCAGGATATTTAGCTGAGGACCTGCATCCCATAGCAATGTCTTGAAAGAGTCCCACTAGAGACCTAAAACACATGAAAATGCCTCCCACAGTTCCAACTGGGAATCTAAGAGCCCACAGTAAGGACTCATGCCAGTCTATTTACAGTTCTGTGCCGGGACAGCCAAAGGTCAGCGGTGGAACTAGAAAGTCTATGCCAGCAGGGTGAAGGAGCTGTGCAGTGGGTTGAGGGTTCTACATAGGAGCCGAGAAATCATGCTCAGAAGAAGAAGCGGGGCTGCCCTGAAGAGCACCACAGCCATCCCCAGAGGCAACGAGGTCCCGCACTCCTCCGATGATGGAGAACAGTTGAGCACAGGTCAGGAAGCCCAGTGTGACAAGCTTCTCCAGCACACAGCTTCCCCTCCGGAGCCAGGAAGCGATGCACAATGTGAGGAGCAGAGCTCCTGCAACGTGAACCACAGCCACTCTCATTGATGAGGTCCCGAGCTCCTCCAACGATAATGACTGAATCCATATTGGGGAAGCCAGCATGACACGCACCTCCAGGAGAACCAGCGGTTGGAAACAGCAACTCTTGAAAGAACCCACGACGCCTGGCTCTTCTCCACGTCTCTATTTATGCTGGAACTTTCTTCAGGTGGGCCATCTTTACTCAACACCAGCTGAATTAATTCAGCCGGTGCTAAGTTGACCACCAGTTTTTAATCCATAACAGTGACCCTTTCCTTTACGCATAGATGATGGCAGGGTTACTATCTAGTATATGTTAATCAGTCCTCTCCGTTCCCGGGATTTGGTGGCTGGACATCTTTGGGTAGCTTTTCATATATAACTGCACAAACCACCACATGTGTAGCATTTATCGAGCCTGTCCTATGAGCATAGTCTCGCTTCAGTCGTGATGTTGAACATGTAAGCGTGTGGATGTATTTAAAATGCATCTGTGAGTACACGTAGACATGGATTCTAGGTTTGGAGGCAGCTCCAGTCTTTACAGACCCGGCTCATTGTTCAACCTGCTGTGTCCTTATTTGTAATTCAGAAGCCTGTTTTACCACACGTGGGTGCGGCCCCATCAAGGGACACGAGCACACTCCTCTCCGGCAGTGAGCCCAGACCACCGTGCATGGGCGTCGTGCTTGGTGGCGTGGGTCAGGGAGTAGGAGTCTGTGGAGATAGCAACTGAGACTGTGGAAATAACCTCTGTCGCAAGTAAAATGTATACATTTGTCCCTCTACTTCTGTGGGGATGGGTTCTAGAGCTCCATGGGTACCCACATCCACAAATTCTCAAATTTCTCAGATAAAATGGTGTATTTGCGTATCATCTTACAACCTTCTTGTATACTTTAAATCATTGCCAGATGACTTAGCATATGTAACACAATGCAAATGCTATGCAAATATTTGCATACTACTTTAGTTAGGGAATAATGATTAAAAAGTCCATAAATGTTCAATTCAGGTGCAAGTTTTGGGGGGGAATATTTTCTATCTGAGGCTGGTTGAATCCATGTATCTGGAATCTGTAGATATAATGTGCTGACTACACACACACACACACACACACATTATGCAACTGTTTAGAAGAAAGAATATTTGGATTCTCTATCCCATCTGGAATTGCCTTTATGGCATTTGGATAAGTCCAGCTGCAATTCTGAGGTTTAGTTCCCCACCTGTAAAGCAGAGATAAAGATGTTGTGAGGATACATTTGTAAAATGTATGGAGTGCTTAATGAATCCAGAGGGGAGAAGTTATAAAGTTCTAAGTCACTTAAAAAGTCCTATAAGAATACATTGGAGGCCAGAAGCATCAAATTCAGACTTTAGGTTTGTCTTAAGAATGATCACATTGGGGGAAAGGGAGGAAGGGAAAATAAAAAAAAAAGAATAAAAAGAAAAAAGTGGAAACACGGTTTAAGGAAGGGAAGACGGGTTGGATTGGGGAAAAAAGAATTGAGATATATCATGTATAGGTACAAATTCCCTATGGTGAATGTGATCATTATGCAAATCTAAAATGTACCAATATAATTAATTTAAAAAAGAATGATCAAGTCAATAGTAGACTTACTCGGTAAAACTAGGAACATTTCCTTACTTTGGGCAGTGGACAGCAAAGCACATCCTGCCTTCCTTTGTCTCTGGCTGATGGTTTACGTGAAATCCAGCACGCCGAGCTGGGTTGTGGGCTGCGGCCGAAGCCAGTGCAGTCTCTGGAGGGAAATGGAGAAAGTGCGCTGGCGAATAAGGTGAACACGGCGGGTGTGTTTCCAAGGCAAAGTAAACCACCGAGCCAGCTACTTCCGTGGATACTCAGGGAGGGGTCCTGTGGGATTGCTGCCCATGCCCTCCTTGCCTGTCCGTTATGGTGCCCGCTGGGCTCCTCTGTGCCCGAGGTGCGAAAAGGATGTTTTCAGAGTTGAGGCACTCAGAGGCCCTCCAGCCTTCCCTCCCTCCCACCGACTGCAGTTTTAAGTGCTTTTGCGGTGCAGCCTGTATTATTTACTGTTGCTGCTTAGCAAGTCACCCCAAATTTAGTGGCTTAAACTGACCCACATTTGTGATCCCCGTGGTCTAACATGGCTTAGCTAGTCTCATGCTCAGGCTGGAACCACGGTATCGTCTGGGCTGCGTTTCCTCCCGAAGGCGCTGCGTCCTGCTCTGGCTGTGGGCAGAATTCAGTTTTCTGTGTCTGCAGAGTTGAGGTCCCCATAGACGCCTGCTGCCCCCCACACGGCTCTTTCCACGCGTGACATGACAGTTTATGTCTCCATGGCCAATCGGAGGCATTTGCTGTTGCTTTGATTCTCTCTGATTTAAAAAGAAGGACTCGCCTGCTTAGGTCTGACCCACCCAGAATGAACCTCTCGAAAGTCAGCTGATTAGGAATTTAATGACATTGGCAGAATCCCCTCACGAAAACACCCAGGAGGTGTGTGTCCCAGAGGGTGGGAGTCTTGGCACTGTCTTAGAATTTTGTATATCAACAAATGTTTTCTTTTCTCTCTCTTTCTTTTTTTTCATTTTTTTTTTGAGACAGGGTCTTGCTATGTAGCCCAGGCTGACCTTGAACTCACAGCGATCCTCCTGCCTCAGCCTCCCGAGTGCTGGGATTACAGGTGTGTGCCACCATGTACAACACTGATGACTGTTTTTCTGAGAGTGCTCTGTCCCTAGCAGTTGTGCGGGTGACTTCGTTGACCTCAGATGGTGGGATCTGCTCTTGAGATCATTGGGGAACTTTACAGGTGTTCATCTTCTGGGTCATACATTTCTACAAACTCTCACTGAAAACTCTTTTATTCTCTTTGATGCACTTGAATGAGCACTTAACCTTTTAATTTCATAGCTTGAATGCTGGAGGAAATTTTGCAAGCTCGTTTTGTATTGAAAAGCAATAGTTTACTAACAAATGGGGCCTCGTTAATATGGAGGATTAACACTGTCAAACAGGCACATTACTCCTATAAGGTGATTCCAGGAAAATCTGGCCTGTCTTTAGAAGGAACCCCAAATTCTTTCAATACGTGGCTGAAGCTCAGTCTATGGCCTTTTTCAATCTCCCCCAAAAGTCCTGTCAATGGAAGCATTTTGTCATCTAAAAGGATGGGCTTTTGAATCAGTTGACTGGGTTTTATAAAGTCCTTGACTTCCCTACTGACTTACTTTGCATCCCTGGGCAAATTTCTTTTTTCTCTGACTCTTTTCTGTGTTTATAAAATAAGAGCAATAATAATTTCACTGGATTATTCTAAGAATTAAATTAGATAATATAAATAAATGATTTTCCCAATCAGTAATAGCTATTATTATTGGTTCATTCAGTACTCCCCCCCGCCCCCACTGCTGGGATCGAACCCAGGGCCTTTACAGTGAGCCACATCCTAGTCCTTTTTTAGTTTTTATTTTGAGACAAGGTCTTGCTAAGTCCCTAAATTGTCCAGGCTGGGCTTAAATTTGTGATCCTCCTGCCTCGGCCTCCCAGAACACTGGGATTATTAGATCTGCACCACCATACCCAGTTTAGTGAAATCTTTACACTGTATAATGGGCTATCAGAAGTTGGAAGTCTGGTAACATTTTCTGTTTTATTGATGGTGTCACATAGGAAGCGTTAATGTTTGTGACTTTAGATTGTTTTTTGATGCTGGTCCAAAAGAGTTCATTTGCTTTCTATCTCCTACCAACTGTAGATGTGTCCACTCTGTTGCTGGCTCTGCCGAAGGTAAAAGTCTTGAATCGTCTGGATTGTCTGGGGCCGTGAGGTGGGCCTAGTGCGCATCTCTGGAGTTGCCAGCTTCCCATAGTCACGTGTGGCTGGCAGAGGAAAATGCCTTGGCAGAGGTGTATTCATGAAGTTAGATCTCAACAAGGGCTTTGTCTGCACGACAACAGGCACGTGTTTAAATGAGTAACATTGGTCTGATATCAAAGTCATCTCCTTCTAGAGGAACGGAGAAAGGTAAGCCTGGTATTCTTTTTATCCTGATAGCTAGCTTTGAGGATCCTTTTCCCAGGCAGAATTCCAGCTGCAACTGAGAGGCGCTGCTTGGAGGAGGAAGAGGCCACTTGCCCTGCAGGCTGCGTGAACGCCCCTTGAGTCCACAGCACTTTATATGAACTCAGTCACTTCCTGATAACCAAGCCATGATTTTTCTTACACACTTGTGTGTGAAAGCTTTAGGTATTTCTGTGCGCCTGGCCTGTCTTAAGGTATCTCTTGACACTTCATGAAAGAGGTACAAATGGCTAGTAAATATGTGCATACATGAAAATAGATTCCACATTGTGGGCCCTTTGAGAAATACAAATTAAAACATCATTGATAAAGAATGACCATGATCAAGAGATTAAATAATAACAAGTGCCAGAGAGGCTGTGGGAAAAAAGAACCCTTCCACAGTGTTGGTGGGAATGTAAATTAGTACTGCACAGCCACTGTGGAAATCAGTGTGGAGATTCCTCAAAAAATGAAAACTAGAAATTCCATTTGATCCAGCCCTTCCCCTTCTAGGTGTCTTCCCAGAAGACTTAAAGATGTCATTTACAGTGACCCATGCATACCCATGTTTATAGCAGCATAAGTCACAATAGCTAAATCTTGGAAGCGGCCCATCAACAGATAAATAGATAAAGAAAATGTGATGCTTATATACAATGAAATACTCTTCTGCCATTAAGAAGGATAAACTTGGGTCATTTGTAGGAAAATGGATGTAACTTGGGGACATAGTTATATTATAGTTATAGTTATATTCCTATGTCCCCGCCAAGTCTCATGTAATCGTGGCATGGATACAGCTGAGTCTAGCGTTCGTGATTGGTTTGTTGTCTGGTGCTGGGATTGATAGTGTGAGTGTGGCACCCACCCAGGGGTGGAGCCGACATACAGTGTAAGGGTGGGAGGAAGGCGCGTCTTCCTCTCTCTCACCAATTCGCTTTGCTGTTTGCAGTGGCCACGAATGGCGGCTCTGCCACACCACCCTGCCTTGGAGTCAACTGAGTATGGACTGAAACCCCCAGGAACTAAGAAATTTCCTTACTAATTTTGGGCATCAGGTATTTTGTCTCAGCAACGAGTGAAAAGTAACCAAGACAAATGTAAAGTGAAATTTGACACATGAGATTAATATTGTGTGGGTTTTCTTACAGGAGAGATGTAAAATATAAATTTTTTCTTTGGTACTAGGAATTGAACTCAGGACCTTATGCTTGCCAGACAGGTGCTTATGCCACTGAGTTATATCCCTGGCCTCCCAAAATATAAATTAAAAAGCAAAATAAAAGGTAGCAGATAGGAAACAGAGACAGAGCTTTTGCAAAAGGCAAGGGGAACAAGAGCTAGAAGGAGGGGAGGGATGAGTAAGGGAATAAAAAGGCGACTGAAACGTGGTGTTCACATGGCTCAGCGTCTCCGGGTAAGTGTGATCGTTATGTACTGCAGATATGGACTCATAATAAAAAAAAAAGAATGAAGGGAAGGAAAAACAGTCAGAGGTTCTGACCACCAACTAATGAGCCTCGGGGAGGTGGAGAAGGGACTTTGTGTAATTCCTGCTCATGTGCACTTCAGTGATATGAGGCGCCCTGTATTACTGACCCCACTAATTTGGAGGAGCACAGAGGATCTGAGGCCAAACCATGCCCAAGCAGCAGGACAAGCCAGGCCCTTACCCTTGGGCGCTGGGGAGGACTCCAGAGACTTCTCTTCCACTCACATGGAGCTGATTAGAGGACTCAGTCTGGGCGGTGTCTTATGCTGGCTGTCACCAAGATGCTCAGACTCAGTGATTCACTAGGAGGGTGTGAGGACTTCGGACCGTCGGACTTCCCTTGGTGATTTATTATAGGAAAGGACCCAAGGCAAGATCGGCAAAGGGAAAAGGCACACGGGGCGAAGTCTTGGGAAACCAGGCACCAGCTTCCAAGGATCGTCCCTTCCTGCAGTCTTGTAGTATGGACCTTAAATCCTCCAGCAATGAGTTGTGATGACACATGTGAAAGAGACTCGGTATCCAGGGTCTTCTTGGAGGCTGGTTAGGTAGGCAGCCTCTGCTTGGCACATGCCGAAATTCAACTCCAGAAGGAGAGCAGGTGTTCAGCATAAACCATGTTGTTTGGGCAATCGGTTCAGGTCTAAGCAGCTGCTTATACCAGTTCTGGGAATGGGAACTCTCCTAGACCCCAGCCAAGGACCAACGTGATAAACAAGGATTTCAAAAGCCAGCAGTCAGGCCTGCACAGTTAATTGTTTTTGGCATGGTATCACATAGGCTGAAACCTCTAAAATGTGAAGCAGTGGTTCTGTTGATTGGCTTTCCCAATTCTCCGTTGTGGCTATGCATATCAGAAGACTGACTGCTTTCTTAACCATGTCTCTTACAGATGTAAGTGAGGACCTCTCTGTTCAGACAGGGCAACTTTCCATTTGCTTAGAGCTTGAGTTCTGGGTTGAGTGTTACAACCACATGCTGGAGGCGCTACTCTCATTAACTTGGTGGTGCAGATAAACCTCATGTGACTTATCAAAGACACCATTCTTGCTCCACACAAGTATGGAAGCCACTTATCAGTGATTAAAGGTAGTGTTCTTTTTTTTCCCCAGTAGTTGGGATTGAACCCAGAGAGTGCTCAACCATATCCCCAGTCATTTTATATTTTATTTTTGAGTCAGGGACTCATAAGTTACCTAGACTGGCCTAAGACATGCAATCCTCCTGCTCCAGGCTCTTGAGTAGCTGGGCTTATAGGAATGCCCCACTACGCCTGGCTGGGTAGTACTCTTTATGGCCTGCACAAAGCCCACTGTGTTTGATTGTAGACCAGCACCATCTGAGTTTTTAGCAATGGTAGAAATGTTCGTATTCTGCACCATCCAATAGGGTAGCTACTAGCCACATGTGGCTGTTGGTTATTTGAAATTTGACTAGTGTGAATGAGAAGCTGCATTTTTCACTTTATAAATTGAATGAACTTATCTTAAATAGTCATACGTGGCTAGCTAGTGGCTGCTCAGTTGGGCAGTATTGTTTTGCACTGTCAGTTTTGTGCTTCGGTGACCTGCTGATAAGAAGGCTAAAATGTGAACGTGCAGATACTTCTCCACAAAGTTTCCCAGCTTCCCCAAATCTTGTCTCACTCTTCTGGGCTCCAACCACTTCTCCCCCATAGTCCAGTCTCCCATTTTGCAGTCCCCACATTCAAAGCGAGGCTTGACTATATATCAAGGCTGGGATATCAATTAAGAGAGACAGCAGGCTTGTTAGAGTAGATAGTGCTTCAGCTTTACAGATCAGGTGGTGAGCTTCCAGTCGAAGACTGGTAAAACAAGTTCCTTGTCACAGAGTCATCTTCAGAATCACATTTGTGAAAACAGTAGTTGCGCTACGCCGACATGTACCTTGTTCCAGATGTTATACTTTAGCTTCCTCCGGAAGCAGACTGAGATGGAGCTGGGTGTCAGTGCCTCGATGGGCAGTGGGCTTCGGGACAGCATTGGGAGGCAGGCAGCAAAGCAGGCCCAGGTGGAAGGGCTGGAGTTGCAGTGAGGGCCTCTGTTGTCCCACACTGGGCCTCCGGCTGTCCTGGGGAGACTGTGGACTCGTCCCCATCATGGCCAAGGGCAGGTCCTGTAGACGGTCGAAGCTGTGCGCCCTCAGTGGACCCTCCCCCTGGCAGCTGGGGGAAGAGTATGACAGCATTCACGGATGGAAGATTTAGTGAGGTAGGAAGATCATCATGATTTTGAGCCCAGCTTAGACAACTTAGTGAGACTTTATTTTAAAATAAGAAAAACAGCTGGGGATGTAACTCAGTGTGTAGACCCTGGTACCCAGGACCTGGCCAGTCCCAGACCCCCTCAAAAGATTTAGTTTCATGTGGAAAGAAACCTGCCTTCTTTCCTTATGCCTTAGTGCTGATGTCATAGTCAGACACAAGCTTTGCAGTCGGTTAAATTCCGTGCCCTGGGACTCGGGCAGGTTGCTTGTTTTCTTTAGATTTCAGTTTCATCAGCTAAAAGTTGAGGCTAAAGGTGCTTGTTTATAAAGATTGCTGTGAAAGCAGATTGGTGTGATATGTGGAAGGCACTTCGCTCAGGCCACAAACGTCACCATTGTGATGGCTCTAGGAATTTTATAGCATTTGCTGCTGAAAGCCCAGTAGAGTGTAACTGGCAGTTTTGGCAACAAAGGATGAAAGTGCACTGGCCCCCACTGCTGACTGTGGAGTGGCTTAGGAGCCTCCCCGTTTCCTCGGGAAGAGGGGCCCAGGTTTGGGATTAGCCCAGTGGGAAAATCCAGTCGGAAGAGCAAGGGCTGGCCGCAGGAAGGAGAGAAGCTACTCGAGGAGCCCTTGATCTGAGGAAATTACAAGAGGGGTGCTCATTTATGTCTAGGTTAGTGATGCAGCCCTCAGAGGTTTCCTGGGAGGCATTCTCTGCAGGCCCCCCTAGTTCACAATCGTGCTTGCTTCTGCAATCCTGAGCTCTTACACCATGAACGTGACCCTCCGCCACTTTCAAGCACTCCACAAACATTTAACCCATTTCATAAAAGAAGAGGGTTGTTTTTTGGCGCTCATTCTTGGTAGCCTGAATCTCCAGTCTCAATGATGGGTTAGTCACAGAGCCAAGGGGTTCATTTTCTTAACACTTTTTCAAACTGGACTTCCAGATGCAGGAAGAGAGAGCTGTCGAACCCAGCCCACTTCAGGCCCCCCCCTAGTTGTGGGGTTCTTGTTCTTTGTTTTTGTCATATTTGTAGACCCCTTCTTCTGCTTACCTTGCAAGAGAGGGGGCAGTAGTGGGGACCACAGCGTCTTAGACTTGGATTTCATGTGCCAGTAGGTTTTAGAAAGAAAAACTGGTTTCATGAGTGGGGACATATAAGGGCCACTATATGCGTCATCATTGTTGTAGTCAGGGGTTACAGGGAGAACAACTGCTACAGGACACAGTGTTTGTAATATCGTTTTATAATAGTCACCCAGAGTTATACATAAGAAAGTGCAGGAAAATCTATCCACAACACTAAGACCCAGGATATTTAGCTGAGGGCCTGGATCCCACAGCAATGTCTTGCAAGAGTCCCACTAGAGACCCAAAACACATGACAATGCCTCCCACAGTTCCAACTGGAAATCTAAGAGCCCACAATAAGGACTCACGCCAGTCTATTTACGGTTCTGTGCCGGGATGGCCCAATGTCAGCGGTGGAACTAGAAAGTCTATGCCAGCAGGGTGAAGGAGCTGTGCAGTGGGTTGAGGGTTCTACATGGGAGCTGAGAAGTCATGCACAAAATAAGAAGGGGGCTGCCCTGAAGAGCACCACAGCCATCCTCAGCAGCAACGAGGTCCTGCGCTCCTCCTCCAACGAGAACAGCTGAGCACAGGTCAGGAAGCCCAGCGTGACAAGCTTTTCCAGCACACAGCCTCCCCTCTGAAGCCAGGAAGCGATGCACAATGTGAGGAGCAGAGCTCCCGCAACATGAACCACAGCCACTCTCACCGATGAGGTATGGAGCTCCTCCGACGATAACGGCCGAATCCATACTGGGGAAGCCAGCATGAGAAGCACCTCCAGGAGAACTAGTAGCTCGAAACGGCAACTCTTGAAAGAACCCACAACGCCCAGCTCTTCTTCTCCATGTCTCTATTTATGCTGGCAACTTGCTTCAGGTGGAGCATCTTTACTCAACACCAACTGAATTAATTCAGCTGGTGCTAAATTGACCACCAGTTTGTAATGCATAACAATCATTTTATAACAAGTGAGGACATTTTAACAGAACAAGGTAAAAAAGACAGTCTTGGCGAGCACAAGATGACAGCCTTGGGATGAAGGACTCCTTTTGGAACTGAGCTCCTTCAGCTTCTCGGAAACCTGTGTAGTGTGTCTTTTTTCCTTTTGCCTCCCAGCAAGTGAGGGGCTCCTCATGAACTGGGCCTCATCTGTGGGAGAGGAAGGGACTGACTTTTCCTGGAGGTTCTCACACCCACCTGCCTTGGGCTGCACAGACCATGCTGTTTTGTTCCTCGCCACGCCTTGTGCTTGACACAACGTTTAGCACGTACGTGGGGCTCAGGGCTTGCTGAATGGTTATCCGCTGTGACAGTGCGGCAGGGGCTCAGCTCTGTGCATCAGGAAGTCCCAGGAAATGCCTTCCGGGTTCCTTTCTGTTGAAGCAAACAAAATCTGAAAACTGCGATTGGAAAGGAATAGTAGAGTGCTTTTGGTTCCTTTTTTTTCTTTTCAGGATCATTCAACTTTTTGGGGTCATGATGACTTCTGCAAGGCTGCAATATTTATCTTCATAAAGATGCTGATTCTTTATGGTTTAACCCTGCTTGCCGGGAGCCCCAGCAAGGAAGAGGCCCTTGGAGACCAAGCTACTCATTTAAAAACTAAGCGCTAGGGGCAGAGGGAAGCTTGCTATGAT
>RJWM01027259.1:0-27054 GCA_004363535.1 Dasyprocta punctata
GTGAATTCTGACCATTGATGTATTCCAAGTAACTAAGACCATGTTTGGCACCTGTTTGGCATTCAGACAATTATTTCAAATGATGAAATGAATGGATAATGTCACCTACAGCTTAGAAATTTGACTGAATTCCAAAATCTTCTCATTTGCAATAGTAAGGAATGATAATTAAATCTGTCATCTACTTGCTTCGAACCTTTGAAAATATCACTTCTCTGAGCAAGATATTGGCGCAAAAGCCCTTGGGAAAGAATTTGGACCTAATAAAAAAAATTTTCCAAACGTCAAAATGCTGAGATTCAAAAAATCTTACCTTCAAAAAGGACTTAGTTGCTGAAGGTTTTCAAAAACAGTAGACTGAATTACTGAGGTGTTCTATAGTAGATAGTCAAACAGTGGAGGATCTCAAACAAGTTTCCAAATACTCTGAGCCTTTGAGCAGAAATTTAGGGTAGCTAGGAAAAAGCACAACAAAGAACTTAGGTTACATACATGATGAGATAAGAGAAAGAGCTAGACAAGAAACCAGGGCCCCATAAACATCCCATAGGGTAGTATAAATGAGACTGACAAACTTAATTAAAGGAGTGGAATCTTCTTCAGTTGAAAGCTTTGTCTCATGGAGTGGGTCACCCAGGGAAACAATGTTCTTAGGATCACAGAGATATTGAGGACTCATCCCTGACTCCTGGATGCAAGGCTGATTTGACTGTAATATACCAGTGTGTTCATTCTGGAGAAGAAAACCAAGATTCTTAGCAGTCCTGGTTGAACCACTGTATCTTGTGTTTGTCTTAATTTTATGTGTTATCAGACAGAAAGTAGTAATCAGTGAAAGGTGTTCTCAAATGCTTATTAACTCTGTGACATGGGGAATAGCACTCCGACCTTTAGTTTATCAACAAAATGAGGATAATAACCTGAATTTGGTAAGTCGATATGAGAGTTAAATTCAAGAATCGTTCTGAGTGCACAACTTGGTTCCTAATCTGGGCTATGTACCTAATTGATATGTTTCTTCTCTTTTTTCATTCAAGCCTTAAAAATATTTTTTCCCGTATGATACAGTTCAGAACCTTTATATTTCCATTTTCTATTGGGAGACTTTAATTCATCACCCAAGAAAATCAAATAACACTTTTAGACCATGGACTAAGGACTTTCTGTTAACCCCTTCAGAATCCAAGTCATCCAGATCAACTGTCTTATAAACTCATCTAATTGTTTTCCTTACTACTGCATTGCCCTAAATTAAGATGTAATGCATTCTGCAGCTCCATCAGCATGTGGTAGCTTTTCTCTGACTGCACATGCATCATTCACAAACAATGACAAACATGAATATTTACATTTAACTCCAAATGTGGTAGAAACTTGAGGCTGCCATGTGAGCCTCCCTTCATCCTGAAAATGTCCCATTATACAAGCACAGCACCCTCTGACAAGGAGTCACCAGGCTGATGTCACGTAAGAGTGTGACGGCATTAGAGTAATCAGAGAAGAACCGAGTCTGCATTTCCATCCTCAAGCTTTTTTCAAGCCAAATTAAATATGGTCCCAGACACATCTCTCACAGACAAGGTACTGCAGTCCTTTGTATATGGTGACTCACAGATAAGAAAGAAAGGCAAAAAATATCCTAATTCCTTTTCAGCTTATGAAGCTATATTCCTTATATTTAGATCATTCTATATCTAAATCCAGAAATTCAAGAGAATTTGAAATCTTTCCTGCCTAGCATGATTATGCATTTGAAAGACACTCGTTCCTAAAAATTCTTACCCATCTTCAGAAACAGTTTCCTCAGTTGGGATATTTCCAACCATATAAATCTTTCCTTATTTCAATACTTGCAAATTTTCTAATTAACTTTGACAGTGCATGATTTTGCTTTTCAAAGGATCTGTCTATGTTATATGTAATAAAACCAAGTAATCATACTGTCACCCAGTGTTAGAGAAAGATCATTATTGTTTACAGTAACATTTTCAGGACATTTAGGGTCTTCAAATCCCTCCAAAAATATATTGTTCATGTTTATTTTGTGTAATAGTAACCTATAATATCTGGGTAAGCCATTTGTCCTCAATATAGTTTAAGGTGTATTAGGTGATTTTTTTTCTTTTTATATAAACAATCATGTAAGGAGGGCAACAGCAGGGCCAGAAAATAAAACAAACCAGGCAAACAACCAAACAAAAAATGGTTGGAAATGCTCTAAAATAAAAACAAACTATCAGAAGAAAATATACTCTTAGGCACCGTGTTGAGAAAAATGAAATAGTCAGCATAGCAAATAATGTTTTAATTGTTCATATTTGTAATCAGAAATTACCAAAGCCTTAAGTACCACAGAAAGATTTCTGTGAACATGATGTTTCTGAATCTGGAAGGCGGCTCATGCTGAATGCCTCCCAAGCACTTTGCCAATGGAAATCAGAATCATTTGTGTGATCTCACCAGAATTTAGTCTTCAATTTCCTAAGAAATAACTGATTTACCAGGACATTTAACATATTGGAATTCAAAAAGGCAGACTTTTGCATGAAACTATATCCAAGCTGGTTTGTGAGCACCTGCAATTTTTCTTCCTGGCAGTAAATGTACCTCCAAACTCCTCATGCTGTATTAATGTCTGAGTTGAATGAGAACTGAGGATAGCAGGGCACGCCTGGGACCCAGCTTGGTGGACTAGTGGGCACAATTAACCAACAGAAGCTGGGAGGAGAGGCACCAGCAGAGTGTGGACTGAACTGGCTCACTGCTGAGAGTGGGTGATGGGAAGCCGAGGGTGAGTGGCGAGACAGGTATGCAGCTCTTCACAAAAGGGCAAGGGGCTTTATGGATGGAATGGAAGTTTAGAAGCCTAAATAACATATGCCCACCAAATAGACTATAAAACAAGTGTTAAAAAAACAAAATGCACATCAAGAGGAGAAAGTAAAAGAAAACAAAATCTAACAGATAGGGAGATTGAAGAAAACACTGCAGAAAAGAATTCCATGAGGCACCAGCAGGCAGACATCTTACCTTAGATGTGCAGAGATTTGCAGAACTAGACAGAGGTGACATCTCCAAGTCACCATCAACATTACCATTCATCTTTCTCACTACTCTCTGATTGTTTCCTGCCTGTATAACCTTAGAAATGTGAGGCAAGTTTGATGGAAAGGCACCAGCAGTCACAGTTAAAAGGTGCAAAAAATTATTTTTGGGGTGCAATATGAAGATATCTTGGAGGTAGTTACATTGGTTGAGACAGAACCACATGCTCCCAGAAAAAAGTACATTCACAGGTCTTCTTGGAGGTACAAAATCTGTGCTGTGTGTACATAGTGTGAATATTTCACCAAGTCCAAGTCATTGACACTTGCTAGTCAAGTAGTGTTGTGTTGGGGGGGTGGCATTTATCACACTTCCCTTCCCCATGTCTCTCATCTGGAGATTTTCATCCAGTCTTCCTATTCACCATATACAAAGAACTACTACAGAATCACCCTGGGATACATTTGATTGAGTAAATCCAAGAGCTTTCTCAAATACACAGCATCCTTTAAGGAGTTCCCAGATCAAGCTTGTTTTAGGTCCATTTCTGTGGAGAAGTTTGTTTATATATTTACTTTAAATAGCTCAAGTTTAAATTTTCAACCAAGGCTGGTCTAGCAAATGTCTGGGGGAACATTCTGTTTAAAACTATCATCAGAATTTTTATCCAAGCTTCAGTTGGATTAATTTTAGACCTAGACTTATTGCTAATGTCTCCAGCTGATACATGCAAGCTGGAAGATGTAGACCTAATAACTGAAATAATTTCGGTCAATATTTAGGATGCAAAGCCAGGAGAGGTAATGACAGGGCTCCAGACCATGGCTCCCATTCTGGTCAAATTTGAGGACCCTTCTTTTTCATTTAAAGAAATTGCAGATTGATGATTGAGAAAATAAATACTTAAAGCATTACTCTGAATTTAGTATGTTTTTAAGCAAATTTATTAGGTGGAAAGCATTCATGTACATATTGATAAATATTGCATGTGTAATTCACTTAATGTATGATAATAATTAGTGTGGATGTATTTCTGGGATCTGTAGTAAAAGTTAAGAAAGTATTTCACTTAAGTGAGTACCCAGAGACCCAGAGTCTAGTCCCAGCATCAGTGCTACCATCAGAGAAGCTAAGCAGGTTCATATTTCTGGGGTAACTTTCTGTTCCTCATCCACTAAGTAAAGCAATTGGACTAGTTAACACTTCTCCAAATTTTATCGATGTTTCTCACCTATTTCACCTAAGGTGCTTACTGAAATATGAAGCATTATAGACCATCTGAGACTTAGATTCAGACTCTCTGGGGAAGGAATTCAGGACACTTCACTTCCAGCAAATTCCCCTAGGGGCACTGAAACCAACATACAGGAAGGACCAAATTACAGGAAGTTTATGAGGTCCCTTCCATTGTTGACCTTACATGAGGACAAGGACAGAGTAGCTACATTTATCAGTCTCACATAACTGTATGAAGCAATAAAATTGTTTCTTTTTTATTTCAAAGAGAATAAAACCAAACAAAATGAAACAAAATAAAGCCAATCAAAACAAAACAGTGGAAGTGACACAGTACTTCAAAACAGGACAATAGGAAATCAACAATGGCTATCATAATGCCTCTTGTTAACTTCAAAACTGCTGCCCATACCATCAGACACAATAAAGTCAAACAAAACAGAATAGAATAAAACCAATCAAACAAGAACATTGAATAAAACAAAACAATAAAATGGAACAAAACTAAACAGTGAGATTAATATTGTATTTCAAAACAAGAAAGAAGGAAATACTCCATAGTTGTTATATGGCCTAGTGTTATCCTCTTAATATACAGACTACAAGCCTTAGGCCTTCAAAGTCAATCAAAACAGTACAAGCATTAGGTTGTTTTTGTACCTCAGTTGCTATCAGCTCAGCCTGTCTAAATCAGCTGGTTGCTCATGGTGGGGAGAGGTATGTTCTTATCTCCTAGCCCACATGCCAGCTGGCTCACAGGAAGGGCAAATTGGCTTGTTTCTCCTCCCGGGCTCTGCTTGGCTTGCGCTGGCTCATAGGAAGGGCAAATTGGCTTCTTGTTACTTCTCCCAGGCCCAGTATAGCTTCCACTGACTCTTGAGAAGCGTAGATTAGCTTGTACCTTCTCCCAGGTCCTGCATGGCTTTTGCTGGCTCATGAAAAGAGTGAATTTGTTTGTTGTTACTCCTCCCAGGCCCAGCATGGTTTCTGTTGACTCATTGGAAGGGCAAATTCACAAGAAAATGACTTAAAAGGAAGCAATTTGGCCAGCATGTGTCAGGTTGCCTTCATAGTGTTTTACATCAGGCAGCCAAGTAGGAAAACATAAACTATTACAGCACCTTTGACAAAAGATGACCTGGGCTCAAATTCTGTCTCAATACTCTCCAACTCTTTTCCTTCCTAATTTCATTAGCTTCCACATCCTCATCTGTTACACATGCGGTGATGACAATGCCTTATCTTAGTACGATATGATCACAATCTGATAGGAAGTGTCAGGTGAGGAATGGGATAAAAGATTGACCCTGAAACTCCATTTGTATAACAAGATCTGTATGAGATGGCTTCAGCAATGGTGAGGGAATGGAGAGTGATAGAATTCTACTACAACTACTCCTAGGACTATTATGAGAATTGATAAGAAAATGTAGATTGCACAAAGCAGTTTTTATGTTAAAAATATTAATGACTAACAGCTCTTATTATTAAATTGGACCATAAGAAATTGCTAATATTCAACTCTTTTTGACTGCCAAAAATGACAATTCCATATGCTTCAAATGTAATGTACTTTAATATTGAAATCACAGTATGACATAATCAGTTCATTTTTCCCAAATTATTCAGGTCCTTTTCAAGTAAGAAAAATGAGAAAGATATTACTGAAAATAAAATGAATTTCTCCTTTCATAATGATTTTTTTTCTTTTAATGAAAATTCAAAAGGCTTCATCTCAAGTCACACTACGATCATTTTTGTGAGTAATGATGTGATAAGAAGTGGGGCAGCAGGTGGGAGTTTTGACAGAAAACACCCAGGAGGAAATCAGATGAGGGATTTTTATATCTTGTTCCAACTATTATTATAACAAGCTGTCCTTCACATACAGCACACCCTGTCTCAGTGACTTTAATGATGACCCAAAACTCTCCTAATCAGGTGTTAATGTAGCTCATAGACTCCACTGGGGTGCTTAAAAAATCACAGAACCTCTTCCTGCTGGTAATAGATGACTCTGTATTTCTTGCCCTTAGAGACCATCTTATAAACAAGTGCTAGACATACAGAGTGTAAAAATAATGAATGGTCTTGACTCGGTTATTAATACTCTTACTGACCAGATGAGGTATCAATCCAATTTAATTTGTTAATTTCATATTCATATTTTATCTAACAGCTTAAATGGTGAATAAATCATTTTGGTTCTCATATGTTTATACCCCATGTTTTTAAATCTCCTAGGAGTATATGTCTTGATGGAAATTTACGTTTTGTAAGTTCTTAGAGCATACCTGGAAAGCTTGCTGAATAGAAAAATGTAAGGATAAGGTTTCCAAGTATTAACTACTCATATCAAAGATCTCATTCAGCAAGTCCTCAAATATTTGTCGCTACTTGAATCATAATATTCATGGAATCACATAAGAATTGGAGAACCAAGACAGAGAAATATAAGCACATATGTTTTATCAGAAGTTTAGAGCTACAAAGAATCTGTATCTGACTACATGTGTCCATGATTGCTACTGTTCTGTACTAATTCATCAATTCCCCAAGTTGTTGCTTAATTAAAAGAAGATGAGAAGAAGAGAAAAATCCATACTTGATTTCTCTCTACCTTCATCACTGATGTGCTCCTGGGTCAGTGCTTGAAAACTTCTGGGAGAACAGACCCATGTCTCTATGTGAGTGAGGAAAGGGGTGAACTGAAAATTAAAAATAATTAACCTGAGACAGTGACTTGAGTGTTTAAATTCCCTTTGACTTGATCCAGTTTAATATGCCTACCATGATGTGAAGAGAACACTATGGTTCTGAAGGCAGGACAGAAACAAACAAAAACAAGTCCTTCGGTTCTAGTTCTGGATCAGCCTCTGACATTCAAGCAGGAAATGGGGTAAAAGGAAGTCTTAACCAAAAACAGGCTAAGACTGAGCAACATCATAAAGACAAGGAAAAGGGTATCTTGGCACATTCAGAGGCCTGGAAAGAATTCATGTATAGGGTGGTGTCATGGAAAATGTGGGTTGGAATTATCATTGCTAGAACCATAGGACTGAGGAGACTGAAACACAGGCCAGTGAACTAAAGTGACCTGAGGACAGTCTATTTTGTTTTCATGCAACAACAGCAGAACTGAACTGAGTAGCTACACCAGAGGCCACATGGCACACAAAGCTTAAAATATTTATTATTTGACCTACCACATAAAGTTTACTAATCCCTGAGTCAGTGTAATTCCAGAGGAAGGTCAGAATATCACAACAAAAGCAGAAATTGAGAAAGAATACACTATATATAATTTACAAGAAGGCAAAGATAAAAATAATCTGCTTTAAACAGAAAATTCTAGCAACAATGAATGGGGGAGAGCAACAGTTGCATAAAAAGTCCACATTATAAACAGACTTAATTATAAGACCAAAGAACTTTTACTTTTGTAAACTGAAAAAAAAAGCATTTCAAGGCTCTTTCATTAGTAAGCATGAAGATATTTTAGATGAGCAACTGCATATAAGGTGAGCTAAACAGGAAGTTTTTGGAAAAATGATCCTCAGGTCACATCATTGAGAAGACTGGAAACAATGGGTCCTACTTCTCTATATGATGTAGGACCCATTATATTCCAGGTGAGTTCAAAAATTGGTGCTTTTCTATAAAAGTGAAACATTTATCACTATATTTTTTAAAGTGATCCTAAACCATTTAAATTTTCTTGGTCCAAGTATTTTTCCTTGCTGACCTTGTTTTCCCCATGTTTCTCCCTTATTTCATTGAGGATGGTCCACCAACTGGGATTATTCTTAAAGCAAGGGGAGAGATTTGTTGTTAAACTGGATTCACTGCTCAGCAACTAGCCTGTAAGTTAATAATGGTGATTCTATCACAGAATAGTAACTGTTACTTCCTCCTAATGTCCCTAAGGCATTATTAAATGTGACACTTACAGCTCCTTATGTGCAATTTACCTCTGTAAAAGGTCATCTAAAAGTACAGTACTTAAAAATATGCCACAAGGAGTTGTGAGATTCCATGCTGAGCACTTCACTACATGCACAAGGCCTATACTAAGCCATTGTCAATTTGGTCTCCCTCCACAGACAATGCAAAGGATTCTTCTTTGTTGCACAGTCAGTGCTGAAAGCCCCTGGCCCTCAGTATTTTTAACTGCTGTGAGCAGTGTCTGAACTCAGGAATGCTACCAAATCAAGGCTGACCCCTGTAAGACTTACCTTCAATGAGTTTAATTACTATTTTACCACCCTGAGAGATATCACTGGTTTTCATGATTCCATTGGACTACCAAGGACCCCTTGTCTAACCGTAATGAGATGGTGTTTATTCTCAGAACCATTTTTGCTTCCCCTAAAAAACAGCCTGTGAAAGAAGGTTCAAGTTAAGATGGTGAATGCAAAACACAAATTTAACTGTACCTTCTCTGTGCTAGTCAGCTGGGGATGCTATAATAAAATACTACAGACTGGCTGCTTTAACCAGTAGACATGTATTTTTCACAGTGCTGGGAAGACTGTGATGCTAGAAAGTACAAGATTCAGGTGCTGGCACTTTCAGTTTCAGGTGAGGGTCTTCCTGTCTTGCCAACAGCAGTCTTCCGACTGTGCACTCCCTGGCGGAGACAAAGGCCTGATTTATCTTCTTTTTTGATAAGGGCAGTCATTTCATGATGAGGGTTGCACCAAAATGATCTCATCTAAACCTAATTACTCCCCAAAAACCTCACCTCTAAATACCAGCACACAAGTGGTTAGGGTTGCAATGTACAAAAACAGGAAAGACAAAGATTCAGTCATAATATTTGTTTTCCTTTTAAATGCTTCCCTTTTAAAGTGCTTTTTAGCACTTTAAACAAAGTGCTATCAGAAGCCACGCAGATCCTGGTGGAGAAACAAGAAGCCAATTTGCCCTTCCTGTGAGCCAGTGGAAGCCACAGAGGTCCCAGGAGAAGAAACAAGAAAACAATTTGCCCTTCCCATGAGCCAACCAGCACATGGACTGAGACACAAGAACACACACCTGCCCCCCACCACCCTGTGAGCAGCCAGATGATTTGGAGGAATGCAGGCTGAGTTGATAGTAAATGAGTTACAAAAACACCTTAATGCTTGTATTGTTTGATTGACTTTGCAGGCCTAAGACCAGTAGCCTGAGCATCTATTGAGAGGGTAACAATATGCAGTGTAGCAAATATGGGGGATTTCCTTCTGTCTTCTCTTTGAAATCCAATGCTGTTCTCACTGTTTCATTTTGTTCCATTTTATTGTTTTCTTTTAGACAAAGTTCTCGTTTCAATGGTTTTATTCTGTTCTGTTTTGTTTGATTTTATTGTGTCTGATGGTATGGGCAGCAATCTTGAAGATAACACAAAGCATTATGATAGCCATCATTGATTTCTTATTGTCCTATTTTGAAGTCCTGTATCACTTTCAGTGTTTCACTTTTATTGGCTTTACACTTTTATTTTGTTTGGTTTTATTCTCTTTAAAATAAAATTTTTAAAAAAAGTGCAAAAAAGAAGTGAAGCCACAAAGGCAATGAGAATAGGAAAAATATTTGGAATCTACAAAGAAAAGACAACAAAAACCTTAAATCAAATGAGAAAAATAAGTAAAGAAACAATCTAATTCATGCCAGATAGTCCTCAAAAATCTGAGAATTGGACAACAACAGGTACCTATTGAATTGGAATTGAATGGAGGTAGAGGCCTTAAGATGATTAAATCATTTCCATGTGATTCACTAATGGTCACTCAAAAACCCAATAAAAATCTAAAGATCATTTATTTTGAAGAGGATAAAATTTGGATTATTTTGAACCAAATGAATAATAGGATGTCATAAGAAAAAAATTCAAAGAAGGAATTACAACAGCCCTTACAAATTAAAAACATGTTTGCATAAATCAAAACTTAAAGCAAAATAAAATATAAATTTGGACAGATTTCTAGAAAATAGAACACAAACAAGAAATCAAATTAAGAAAAGAATGATAAATTAAGAGTCTAATCCAGAAGAATAAATTCAGAGTTTAAGAGTGTCAGGAAGAGAAAGTTAACAAAGAACAATCACGAATAAACACTCAAGAAAAACTTCCAAATTAATAAACAGTGGATAGATTAAAATATCTCCCAAAACCTTGCAAAATGAATAACTGAGTAAGACGTGAGAGTGTGAAGATCTTACCAAACGCACTACATTATCTTGGAGACTTCAAGGTAGAAGAAGGGTTCTTGGATTCTTTAAAAACAGCACCCATGTGCCAGTGACTTCAGAATTTGGAAGAAAAACCATCCCCAGAGTAGAATTTAATACCCAGTCAACTTATCAATTAAGAATAAATAGATTGAACTTTTTAACTCCCAAACTCCCAAACTATTCATACTGTCTCAGAAAACCACTGGAAAATAGTTTTCACCAAAATGAGGAAGGAAACTCATACGGAGCACATCTTCAGATACAACAGGAAATAGAATGCAAAGCCACGGAAATCTTAAAGATGATGATGAAGAGGGATTCTAGTATAATAGTCATGTACCAAGTACAGCAAGCAACCAATCCAGATTGAAGTCAGAAACAATTTAAACCTCCATACTGATAGCCAGCCTTTTTTTCAGAGGAAGACTAAAGTCCAGAGAAAAGTGTTAGACATTGCAAAATTAAAGGAACAATCATTTTACTGATGATACCAATCATATTCTAGTCCTCTTTTGGTTGCATAAGAATTTTAGAATTGTTTTCTCTAGTTCTATGTGAAACTACTGATATTTTGATTGAGAGTGCTTCAAATCTCTGTCACAGTTTTGTAAGTATGGATGTTTTTCCTATATTGATCTAGACATGGAATATTTCTGAACAATCTCATGCAAGATGAGGGTAATGCTTGAGAATTGTGAGGCCAAGGGAAGAGAGACTGATCAAAGACTTAATCTGTACAATTTACCTCTTTGAACCTTTTTAAAATTATAAGATGTTCTTCTATTTTTTCAAAATTATTCTAAATACCCATGCTTTTGATATAGCAATTTTACTTCTTCATGTGCAAGATCACATAGGTAGGAAAATATTTCTTGAGACACTGTAATATCAAAAGCCTGGCAACAACAAAAATAGCCATCAATAACACAAAAGAAAAAAAGCAAATGGGAACATTATATAAAAGAAATAAGATCAGACTCATAAGTAACCCCAATAAATGTTAATGAATGAAACATCAGTTTCCAACAAATATGCACAAAGATGCTCTATGATTCTAATAATTGGAAAAATATTGTATTGTGATATGCATTTTTATAACTATCAGGTTGATTGATAAAGTCTACAACTTCAGATTGACAGTCTAATAATATCATGTGACTGTATGATATAAGAAAGTAGAAACTCTTATATTAACCCTGATTTTACTTAGGGTTGTCAATCTTTTGTTTTCAGAACCCATGTACATTGTTCTTCCCCACCGACAGTAGACGTAGTCCAAGCCTCCCAGTGAATGCCTGAAATCTAGGAAAGCACCAAATCCTGTATATACATACCAGCTTTTTCACCATACACATGTACTTTTGACCCAAAGAAAGCACTACACCCCTTGTTTTCAGCATATCCAAACTGCTGGCATCACTGCTTTTATAGCTTGGAGCCATCACTAGGTAAAACACGTGCTATTTGAACATAATCATGGCAGTATCATGAGAGTCAGTCTGCTAACCTACAGGCTGTTAAATGACTAACGAGTGGGTAGTGTATACAGTATGAATACATTGGATTAAGTAATGATTCATTTCTTACAAAATTCCATAGTGCTACTGAGAGTGGTGTGTAATTTAAAACTTACAAATTCTTTTAAACGGAATGTTTCGTTTAATATTTTCAGGCCATAACTGACCTAAGATAACTAAAAACACAGAAAGCAAAACCACTGCTAACAGGGAACAACTGTATCCTTCCTTGTATTTTCAGCCAGGGCATTTGCTCCTACACAATGTGGCACGTCGAAATTGTTCAACCCTTCTCCCTCCTATCCCTGAGTAACCCCTGATAATCATCAACCTATGAAATCTCTCTGGCAACAGCAAGTGCCATCCTCACTGCACCTTGTGGTGTCCCTGAGGTGCTCCTAAGGCACATGGTTCCTTGTTTACAACCAAAAACCTTGAGCTCTGCAGCTTCTGTACCTTTTTCTACCTCCCAGTTCAGGAACTTTGAGTTTCTCCTTGCATTTTTGATCAGTGAAATCTACAACATTTTGTCCACTGAATTTCAGGGTTTTATTTGTCCGCCTTCAGTGTTAGCTCACCTATGATTTTTCTGATTCCACACTTGGTGTTTGATAATTGTACATTTTGGCAGTATGACAATGGAAAAGCATGTAACATGCTATCTTTGTGGGATATAATGTAAGAACAAGAAAGAATGCAGAGATTGAAGTTTATGAGCAATAATAATCTATCACTATATATATATATATATATATATATATATAGTTTATATTATCCATCAAAGATAGCAGTATAGTTCATCATAGCTAAATCTTGGACTTGTCTTACAGGCCCATCAACAGATGAATGGATGAAGAATATTTGGTGTAGGTACACAATGAAGTACTACTCTGCTGTAGAAAAGATATTTTAGGTCATTTCTGGAAAAATGACTGTACCTTGAGATTACAATGCTAAGAGAAATGAATTGGACACACAATGTCAAATATTGCATGATTTCTCTTATATGAGACACCAAAACTATAAATAATTTAAAGAGTAAAATAAAAGGCATAATAGCAAATAGGGAGGTAGACTTCATGGAGATGGTTAGGGAATCTGGAGATAAGAAACACAGAGGGGAAGTAAAACTGATCAAGAAATCGTTATTTTTCTGCAAATGAACATAATTATTATGTATCACAAATACGTACTAGTAGAAAATGACATGCGAAGGAATATTATGGCCCCTATTTTACAGATGAAAAGACAGATTCATGGTTTCTTTCTTCTTTTTTTCTTTCTTAATTGTGCAATTTATTGCAGGAAGACAGGGAGGATTCTGAACAAGAATATTTCTTTGATGACATTTCAAGAGATAGTACTTGGAGAAAGAATAAAACACTTTTGTGGTTAAATATAGTCTATACAACCTGGCCACTACCTAACCTTGCTCCTAAGGCCTTTTTCCATGCTGGATGACCCAACAGTCCCAGTAATTTTAGCCATCTTGGTTCCTCATACCCATCCCCATATTCCTTTCTTGCATCTGCTGCTTCTGTTACTTGAATTACCTTCTCCAGGGACTCCCTGGCTCCCCTCCTCCAGGTCTTTGCTGCAGTTTTCCTTCAGTGGTGGACTCTACTCAAATTTTGGCAACCCATCAAGGGCCTCCTTACCCTTCTTCCCTCTTCATGGTTCTCTTTTGCACAATCACCATCTGATAGGTTAAATTTTTATTTATTTCTATATTCTGCCTTTCATACAGGACAAAGGTATACATGTGATTGTTCACACACTCTTCCTAGAGCATTTATTTAATATTGTAGGTAATTCATTGATATTAACTAAATGAAATGAATAAATAAAATTTAGCAAAAGTTGAATTGATCAAAGCAAATAAATGTTTCATGGCAGGATAAAAAACCAATGGGTATTCCAGTGGTTACTTTCAGTTACCAAGAATAGGATCTATCATATGGTTTCTCAAATTCATATGAATCCACTTACCATGGTACAGGTTTCAGAAATTCGTGCTCTTGTTTTTGGAAATGTTACTTTAAAGGAATTAAGATGTTTGCATGAGAAGGAAACAAACACCAGAATCCAGTGTGTCTCACTGAAGGTAGAAAGAAAGTCACTTCATTCACTCATCCACTTGTTCAGCAAGTATTACTTGTCTTCATCTGCTGAGCCATGAATGCTCCAGACGTAGGGGAAAAGGCAAAGACCAGAAGCAGGGAGGGTCACCACTGTCACGGAGCACATATTTTCTTCTAGCTGCTGCTGCATTGCTGACTGACTACGTCTCACCCTACAAAATTTGCAGGTTTGGTTCCAAGTCTATGCCTCCCTCTTTTAAAAAGTTTTCTTTCCGATTAGAAAGATTCAGAAATGTAATTAACCTCAGATAGGGATGCCACATGCAAATTTGTGAGCCGATAGGGGATATGGATTTCCCACCTGCTCTGATTTAATTCCATCAGGATCTGTAATCAATATTGCGCTATCTAGAAGGTATGACTGAGTGGATACAGACGTCCACTGACAGCATTGTGTTCTTCTATTATATGTTCTTTTAGAGCACGGGAAATGAACAGAACACAGAACAGAGGTTGTTTTATTATTACCAGCATTCGATACAAATAAATATATAAATAACTTTGTTTTTTAAATAAAAAGTTCCTCTCTTCCTAAACAGAATAGGGCAACAACATATTGTTCTGTGAGTTATGGTGGCTGAAATCACCCTCTGAACATTACTTGTCATGGAAACCAGCCAGCGTCGCCCCTGAAGCAGCAACCTGAAGCAGATAGATTGTTTCAATTATCTAATTTTCACAATGAATGAACCCTGCTTATAGGAAATCCATAGGTGGTTGGCAGTAGCAAATGGTGACTGTGACAAGTTCACAGTCAGTAGATTTACATCCTCTCTCATAATACAGAGCAGGATTGTAATTTTCTGTAAATATTCATAGAAGTAAAAGAAAGAAGACCAACAGGAAGGGAAGAACTCATAAAGCTGTCTCTTTTGTCTTGGCTTGTGTGATGAGCATTTTCTTTCCAAATTGGTTCTCTGTCGCTTTTGTAGAACGTTGCGTGAGGACCTGTGGCTCCTGGACCCTATTTAACTGAATCTCCTTCACCCCTCCGTGCCGCTTCCAGTACTTTGGAAGTTGTACACCTGTGACCAATGAACTCCTTGACCTCAATGGAAACTGCTGATTTGCAAAGTAAATTTCATGTGAAATGGATGGCAAAGTTACATATAAAGCTGTCTGCTAAATCAACAATTAAGTTACCCACCATTTGAAGGTGGTCAGTTGTCCAGGGCATTTGGAGAGGGAGGATAAGGGGATAGCATTTACTTCCTCCTGCACCCAGGCAGCTATCCTTTGGAGATGGAGTGGAAGGAAGCAGGCTTGTGATTGGTGAATTCTCACCAACCGACTCACCCACAGGGTCCTGTGGCTCACTAGCATCGCCTTTGTTGCTCTCCGCAACACTTCTATCCCAAATTGGGATGAGATGATCTCTTGTTATCTCCTGTTATTCCATCCCAGTTTTCATCCCCTTGTCTCACCAGACTGCATGCACTTTGTGATTTTTCTTTTAGAGAGGTCATTTTCAACCAGAATGACAACCAAGAAATTTGATTTCCCCCAAAGTAATAGACTTTTATGGTAAATTTTAGGCACTAAGAGCAATTTGCATTGTGTTGTTACTAGACTGGGTTTCTTCATAGCAAATAAGGGTGCTGCACAGATGGGTGCCGCTTGACCACTGTAAGGTCTCGGTGTGTGCAAGCATCTTTGCAAGCAAACCTGCTTCTTCGTAGGGGCCTGAGTCTCAAAGAAAACCACCAGGAACACAACATCTTATAGCATCTTACACACCAGATTCTCAAGGCCTTCAGAGCTGAGTACAGTGAACAATTTCTATTCTTCACATGTATTTCCCCCCTAATAACCACACCTCCTTTTCCATACACATTAAAAAGAACAGAAGGTGGAGGAAGGGGAGGAGAAGAGGAGGAGCAGAAGGAGGAGGAAGAAGAATTTTATTTCGGTATAATCGCCTATGAACTGGGTGTTTCCACCATTGATTAAGTTGATTTTTTTCCCAAGCAATGTTTACTGAATCACAAAAGTGAACAGTGACCAAGGCTTTCAGTTACATTTGCATCACTTCAATATACTCTTTGGCAAAGTTTAGTTTACAAAGCAAAATTCCAAAATGATATTCTTTCTGATAAATTGAGAGAACACCTAAGGAAGAGGTTTTCCATGGCCCAATGACCAGTGAACACTGCATATATCTTCAGTAAATCTAAAGCTGTGTCCCCCACCCTGCCAAAAACCCTGAAACAAAACTGTGATTATCAGTGTTTTCAAATTCTGGTTTAAAGAGAATTTCTGAGCAGCCTCTTCTTTTCAAAATTTGTTCAAAGCACATAGATCCTCAGCTCACTAGTTTAAACTCTAATGACCAAATCAGTAAATGTTTATTTTGCAAATTGGCAAAAGGAGGGCAGGAACCGGCTCAGTCTTTCACTGATACTTTGTTTACAGTACTAGAAAATTCCAACCAATAAACCAAAAAGCTATTTTTCTATCAAGTACATGGCACGTATTAGTCAGAGATGAGGACTGGTTTCATTTTGTTTTGTTTGGAAAAGGAAAATGGCACCAAAGTAGCAGACTTGAATGTTCTGCAGTACTGCCCTCTACCACATGACAAGTTGAGGTGATTAATTCTTCTCCATTGTAAGTGTAAATATGTAAAATTTTGATGGTGCAGTATTATACACAATATGGTATTTTAATAAAATATAGCCTAAGAGTAAATGTAGTTGGACTCTTCAGAAAGAAAGCATTGAATAAGGAATGTGGGGAGATGACGATAATGTAAATTTTCACCAATGACTGGAGTCATTTTTAACCTTCAGAAGTTTAAATGAGATTTCTCTTTTACTATCATAAAACTAAGGGCATCCTAACACACAGCCCACGAAAGACCACAGTTTTAGAGTTAATCCAGAAATTCATCTTTTCTCTTTGTGTGATTTTAGATATTTAACTATTTGTCCCATGACCAATGTTTAATTCTTACTATTTTAGTATTCTACCATTAAACAAAAACCCAAACAAACTTAAAAAAATTCCCTGAAAAGAATCAAACAGAGATTGTGACATTTTCCCCTAGAGTACCAGGAAACATGGAGATCCACTGAAGGCGACTCCGCCCACAGGAAACTGAAGAAGACTAAAAATTTCTGAGCCTTTAGCCAAAGGATCTGAAGTCAGGATCTCACAAAGGTATTACGACTTCTATTCATTCCACAATATGCAAAGTCTGGAAACAACCTAATTGCCCACTGACAGATGAATGTATAAAGAAAACATGGCAGATACTGACCACATTAGTCAGGTTTTTGTTACTATAATGAAATACCCAAGGATTAGTAACTTTATAAAGGAAAGATATTTATTTGGCTCTGAGTTTTAGAGGCTACAAATCCAGACAACACAGTGCCAGCTCTGGTGAGAGGTGAGCAGGATGGCACCGTGGTGGTGGGTGCACCTGAAGGAGAAGGGGTTGCAAAATCAGACAAGAAGGTAGAAGTGTCAGGCCTACTTCTTCTATAAAAATTGTCTGATGAGAACTAACTCAGGGTCCCCTGAGACCTAACTTCACGCAGTGTCAGGGAAGTGCCTCCGGCAGCCCAAGGACTTTCCACCAGGCTCTTCTTCTCAAAGCTTTCTTCACTTTCCACTACACCACATAAACCCTACCCACACATGACCCCTGGGGGTACAAACTGCATCCAAACCACAGCACATATAGTGGAATACTTTTAGCATTATTTGGTAACATGGGTAAACCTTGAGGCTGTTATGCTAAGTGAAATAAATCAGAGACGGAAAAACAAATACTGAGTGACAAAAGTATAAAAAAATAAAGTCATGGAACTCGAGATTGTAATGTTGGTGACCAGCATCTGGGAAAAGAAGGAAATGAACACTCAGTAGTCAATGGACTCAAAGTTTCAGTCAAGCAAGATGAAGAAGCTCTAGAGAGCTCCTCTGTGCTACACCTATAGTCAACAATAAAGTAAAGTTCGTTAGGACAGTAGATCTCATCATACAGTCTTACCAAAATAAAATATATGAAAAAGCTTTCATAAATTTTGAAATAAGGTCTCTTTATGAAAAAAAGAGAATTTTCATGACTTCAAACAGTAGTAGTGATAAGAAGATGGTTAGATGAATACCCAGTTGGTATATCCATTATAATTATAGTTATATTTACATTTTATTTCCAAAGCATATCATTCTACATTGTTAATTTCTATGGCTTTGGAGTGTTTCAAAGGCCTGAATTTTTTTTTTGTGGGCCTTCTCATTGAGCTACATCCCCAAACCTTCTTGTATTTATTTTTTATTTTGAGATATGCTTTTGATAAATCACTAAGTTGCCCCAGTTGAACTCACACTTGTGACCCTCCTGCCTGAGCTTCCCATGATTTTGGGCTTGCACCTCACTATATTCTCAATTCTTATAAACTGTGACAACTGTAATCTGTTTTTCAGCCTGTTCTTTACTTCAGAAAAGTACCACTCATTTCACCAATCCCATTGCTGAGCATTTAAATTTGAGAATTCATTAGTAGGTTGTAATACGTGGCTATAACTCTTCAAAAACCAATGACATAACCCTAAAATGGAAGACTGGAAACATTTTCTCAGTTTGCTGAAGAACTAAGTTTAATGGAAAACAATTTGTTAATCTAAAGATGTTTCTTTGTATATATTTTTTAAACTTTGTGTTTTTACTTGAGCAATAACAATTAAGTACCACTAACTATAATAAAGAAAAAGAAAGAGGAGAAAAATATTTATGGAAAAAGTATCTGAAAGAGTCAATCATATTCTGTTCAATAATGAAAAAAATGAGCAACATAGTTCTGTTGAAATCTTATGTATCATGAAGTAGTATTTCTCTTCTTTTCCTTATTATAATTATTAACACATATTAATTGAACAATATAATGAGTCTTTGTGACAACCTTTATATTTTCATATTAATTTATAAATATTTCCCCTTGAACTTCATGGTTGTATATGTCAAGACAAGAAGTTGATTTAGGCTTGGGGTGATTCACTTGGTCCTGTAGATAGAGTTGTAACTATTCTTTATGGAAGGTCCTACGATAATGCTATGGAATCTCCAAAATAAGGCTTTAAACCCTCAACTCCAAAGCCCTTGGTATGTTGAGTCCTTCCCACTGACCCACCCCCACTCAGTGGGTGTATCCTGTTTTTTTATTTTTCAAATAAGTCATTAACCTTGCTACTACTCTTCCTGCTTAATTCATTGCTTTCAACATCAAGAGCGTGGGCAAGACTCCCAAGCCAGTAACAAGAAAACAGACATTTAACAAATCATCACATGTGAAACATGTAGGAATGATCTGATTGTCTTAAATGTTATGGAGGGAAACACAAGAACCAATATGAGTATATATTTTTATTTCAGAATCAGAGAAGACTCACTGGGGAACCAACTTTAAACTGAAAGCTGACGGATTTGTAGAGTCAAAGAATTAGTAGAGACAGGCAAAGAGAAGGAGGAAGACCTGAAGGCAGAGATACTCAAGCATGCACAAAGGCCACAGTGGGGCAGAGCCCAGGTCTGGGGATCTACGTCCAGTGCCACCGGAGCACAGTAAGGGACCAGGATGGTAACATAATGAGAGCAGGGACACTGCAGGACTCTGTGGGCCATACAGGATTTTGGATTTTATGTCAAGTGGAATGGAAAGATACTAGAAGTATTCAACCACAAAGGAATTTTTTTTTTCTTGAATTAGTGCTTGTTTCAAAGGCTCGTGTTGAATTCCTAAATTATAGTAGGGCAGGAGGGGAAACAAGAACAGTTAAGAAATCACTGTGTTGTCAGATCATAGTTGATAGTGGCTCGAACTGGTCTAGGGAAGTGGGGATAGAAACTGGAGGATTTCTTTTGGCAATTCGTTTCTCCTGTGTGGAAAAGGTGAAGGCTGCTCAACTTCCTTTTCTTGTCCCATCTCAGGTAACTCCAGATTTCTGTCACCCTGTTCCACCTGACAGGTCCGCCAGTATTAGAGAAGAGAACTCAGCACCACTCCTGCAATTACTTATAATAATAATACTCAAAGTTTTCCCTAACCAAGAATCATTTAAAAAATACAAATTTCTCTACTTCAAAGATTGCTTACAGTAAGTACAGCAAAAGCATTGCATGCTGCTTTTTTTGCATTCATTTGGCAAGAGATGCCTGAAATCCTAGAACCAAACACACTATAATTGACCTAACCACAGGAAAAGTAATGCTGCTGAATTGAAAGTCTGCAAGAAACTTGTCATTTATTATTAATATCACCATGGCATAGAAAACTTTGATATGGATACTGGAGATACCTCCTGCTCTCAACTGAGCAGGGCAATCTTGCGTTCCTTTTCCGCCTGCTCAAGAGCATTTCATTCATGGGAAAGGAACCTTCTCAGCAGATTAACTTCCAGACCATCAACATAGCAGAATTTTTGAAAGCAGAAGGCAAGATATTACAAAGGGGTTATGGGATTTTCTCTTAGCACAGTTCAGAAAGCTTTAAGTTTGGATAGAAGTGGGTCCTAAAAGAAAGTAAGAGTGTATAACCAGGATTGCCAGGCATCGCTCAGGTAATTTACATTTAAAACCCACATTTTGTGGCTAAATCTAAAGTTCTTATCTTGCTTCTCAGTGACTCAACAGGTAAAATCCTTTCAGGGCTATGATGAGTGTCTCCAAATCTTGGTGGCCATATGCAGGATTGTATCACAATTTGATCATGTCGAGTGCCTAGGTTAATTTGGGGAAGTACCCAACTCTGACGAAAATGAAGGAATGGACAGAGCCACGCACTCAGGACTTTTTGCCTAGACTACATCCCATGGGGTACACCCTGGGAAACAGAGACACAACTCTGTATCCACCTTGCTGGCCATTTATGCAAACAACTTCACATTATAAGATCATATACACAGCCTGCTAAATGGCATATTTAGCACATGAAATGGAGATAGAACAGCTTCCTTCATCCATTCCTTATATTGGTTGTATAACATTGATTCACTCATTTATTGCTGATTTGGTAAAAATTTTAGTGGTGGACACTGAGCGCCACAGACCCATTTGCTTAAACTATCAGAGCTCCAGACGTCTTATTTATAGCTTGCGAACTATCACTTTATTACCAGATCACTGCAACAATTAAAAAAGATAATATTTTGATAGCACCAAGCACCATGTCTGGAAATTCATAGCTGCTCCGGTTTTCTCCCTTTCTTTTGCTTTGCACTGGTCAATCCTTCAACTTGCTTTTTCTTTTGCAGAATTTTTGCCCACCTTCCAAAAGCAGGCAGCTGCACTTGGAGCTACCAAGAGAGGTTCCGTATTGAATATTCAAAAGCCGTCTCTCTGTTCATGAGAGAATACACAGGAACCCTCCACAGTTCCTTCTAGTCTCAAAGAGACATGGAACTCAAGTGGTCTGTTCACACATCTCTACCATGGTGGAATATAGGTATTAATACCATTGAAATTCCTAACGCATGACTTTGGGGGAATCAGAGAAGACTTCTTCTCATCTCACAGGCAGGAAAACTGCATGTCCTGTGTTCTTTGAGGAAAGAACTTTCTTGGATGACTTCTGAATTACCTATAGAGGCACCATGCTCTGTGGAGTACAGGCTTTTGTTATTTGAAAAGGTATCATAAAATATCAAGCAAGGCCAACCACAGAGCAATTGAGAAAAAATAAAATATTCATTAAAGGATATTACTGGGAAGGAAACAGCACAGTTAATTTCACAAAAACTCTAGCATAATAAAGGAACAAGATTAATCATGCAATGGTTTTATGATTCCTGAACCTCAAAACTAATATAAAATAATTGAAGAAAAAGAAAATAAAACAAATATGTGTCCCACATGTAGAAAAGGAATGACTAGAAACTGATTGAAAAATATCTGCAGCTTTAAGCCATGTACAGTGCTGACTGGAGTCCTCTCATTTATTTAGGAAGATAACTCTCAACACATCCCATCAGTGTTAATGCTAATAGCCATAACTTACTTGAATATATTTGACTATAACTCCAATGAAATAGGAAGAAATGAAGCTAAAAACAAAAGTTAGCAAAATAACAACGGGGATAGTTTTGTTAGTTTTAGTTGCAAAATTTTGTTGCCTTTATAGTTTACATTTTTCTAAATATAGTGCTTAGTAAGTCCAATTTTTAATTCCTCACTCAACAAGTGCTGACAATAAAGAATAGAACCTAAAAGGAAGTAACTAAACCTAGGGAAGTAGCTGTGTTTCACTGATAACCTACTGTACTCTAGACCATACCTATTTGATGTGTATGATCATCTGAGGCCAGCCTCGTAAATAACTTGAGGACCCATGAAGTGAATAGGTAGGAGAAATTGCCAAAGAGGAGCTTCAGGGTTTAGTTCTGACTCTATGAAAGAGTGCCATGTGATATTACAAGCCATGTGACCTTTCTGTGCCTCAGTGATACCTTCTAATAAGTAGAGGAAATAATCCTTGTTGTGCCTAGTTAGATGGTTGGGGAGAGGAAGAAATAAAATAATGAGTACAAAACAGATGTATCACAAATGTCAAGAGTATCTCTATTGTTTGGCTTTATTTTGCTTTTAAAATCTTTGAACTTCAAATTCTGATCGAAGAAATAAATGACTTCTCTAAACCCACGGAGAGATGGTTTCAGCCTGCTGCTACAGCTTTTGTAGGAACTAAGGGATTAAATTTCTCCTGCTTTTATGATTGATCTGACCTTGCAGAACTCCTTATTATTCATACCTTGCCCTAATTGTGATGTTCACAGAACAAAAGGAAGTTAAGCAAGTGATTTTGTTATTTTTTTTCCCCTTTATGAAACTTGGAGTCTCTCCAGGTATTTAAAGTTTGAATTTGTGAAACAAGCCTCTTGTGTATTTTTCCAACTCCAGGAACACAGAAGGATTGTCACATCTTTATGTTTCAAGAATTGGTAACAGACAAATTTTCTTGCTTCAAAATTTTCCTTGTCCATCTCTCCTTTGTTTCAAACACTTGGTACAGAGACATCGATAGGAATTCCCTACATGGATTTTCCAACTGCAAGTATGAGACAGAGGCCATGAATAATCTAACATCACTCGACTGGGCAATTCAGAGAATGACAGCAATAACAATGTTCGCACCCTAACTCTTACCATTTACCTGGTTTGGCACCCTGTTTATGTAGATGAGGAAAATTTGTTCTAAGGATGCTCAAAACTTGCTTGATATTTGGACTGGAAAGTATGTTGCTTAGCTCTGTTTTTTTTTTTTTTTTCCCAAGTCAGGAGTTTTCCTGACTTAGATTTGGGTGACAAGGAGCACAGCCAGGAGACTGTTTACTCCAGGCTGAGGGGAGAAGCAGGAAAGAGGCTGAAAAACCAAGTTACTGATCCAGAAATGGACCCTCATGCTCCCCAGGCAGACTCTTTGAGAAACAGAAAATGAAATGTACAGTCCTCAATGTAAAATGATTTAACTTAATGCATTTTTTGCTTTATAATGGTACTAAAGCAATATGTATTCAGTAGAAACTGTGCAAATCCTGATCAAAAATACAATGAATGTTTAAATCAAATTTTAAAAGTATTACAGTAAAAGATATACTACCATTTATCCCCTTTAAAATACCCCCCTTCACATAGGACACTCTTTCCCACTGTTCCTGCCACTTTCTGAAGGAGTTTTGAAAGTCCTCTTTCCTAGGTAACTTTTTGCAGCTGCCTTGATGTTCTGAATTGATTCAAAATGTTCACGGCAATTTCTGTCAAATAAAAACATTATATTGTGTCTTCATCTACCTTACTCACTGGCTGTAGCACTATGTGACTCCTAGCTGTTCCCCAACGTTAAAATGACCATGAAAGGTAAACATTCTGAATTGATTCAGGACCTCAGGGCAGCCCCAGCAGCACAACTAAACATGCTCACAAAAGAGGACTTTCAGAACTGCCTCAGAAAGAAAGTAACAAAAATAATGCAATAAAAGAGCATTTAAAGTAAGGGGAAGTACTTTGAAGGAGACTAATGGCCATGTGTCTTTCACTGTAACAAAATTTTAAAATTTAAGCATTCATTTAGTTTTTGATTACACTTCCTTCTTCAAATTTTGACTTCTTCTCAGTTAGGGTAGTCTAGCTCAATGATATCAGATTCATCATCCTAGAAGTCCCTGGAGGGATTAGTAAAATTGGTGTGCTCTTGGTACTATATCTCATCCTTGACCCTTTGTCTCTGGCACTATTGTCTCAATCTACATCCCAGCCACCAGAAACTAAGCACTTTGATTTACCATACTCTTCTGCAACGATGTTTCTGTCTTGTAGTCCACTGACTATGGTCTGAATTCCCTGAACTGTGAGCCAAACTAATCCTCTCCTCCTTAGGTTGTTGACACTGGGTATCTCATCTTAGTGATGGAAATACCAGATGAGTATATCAGACGAACACTATGTGTAAGATGTTCTGGTGCTGATGGACAGGGCTTTGAGCTGCAGCACCCAGTAAGCCCCTCCATTGCATGGTAAACGACTGATGCTGTTCAGTGCACTGTACTGCTAAGAGAAAAAAATGAGATCTATTCAGTGCAATTTTGACTTTGTGATATGTTCAGTGTATGTTGGGTTTTTCAGGACATAGCCCTCTTGTCAGTTGAGAAGCATCTTTATTTAGAAGAGAAATTCTCTGCTTTCGCAGTGAGATGAGAGTAGCCCTCAGAGAGCACACTGCAGATGTCCCCTTGGGGTAGTTTGGTGAGAAAGTGTCTGGAAGCACCAGGAGTTTGGCTCAGTGGCTTAAGTGTCTGCTTGGCAGATGTGAGGTTGTGAGTTTGATCCCCAGTACCGACAAAGAAAGAAAGAGAGAGAGAAAGAAAGAAAGAAAGAAAGAAAGAAAGAAAGAAAGAAAGAAAGAAAGAAAGAAGACAGTGTCTGGAAAGAGGACACATGAATATAATGGACCCTACTGGTTCACTTCCCCACCTTCTGATATTCTAGTTCCAAAATCATCCTACACAAATATAATGTACAATAGATTAGGATTCAGCATACATAAAGAAAGTAAAGAGAAGAAAAACAATATAAGAAACAAAAAGCAATTAAAGACTCCCTTTAAAATGACACCAGAAAGAACATTTTAGAAGCATTTTTATGACATGAAATGAACTATATTCTCTTCAAAATCATTGTATAGATAAAAGACAACCAAATCTTACTACATATCAGTGTAGCAAGAAAGTTAAAACTAAGCTGGTAGATCTTGGAAAAAAATAGAAGATATAATAAAACAATCAAGGGAATAAAAAACATATTATAAACAGTACAAAGTAGAATTGAGTCTACTGAAAACAGTCAGGGACAGTAGAGACAAGTTTTAAAAACTGAATTGAGAAAAATAAAATTGGCAAAAGTATATATAATAATTCCAGTGAGAATTATATGTGCAGAATAGGCAATCAAAAACACAATAATAGGCATTTTTAAATGAAAATATGAAACATTTAAAGATACTATTAAAGAAATATTTTTAAGACTAAAAATTTATTTGAATGAACATTTTTTAAAGAAGTTTTTTCTATCATATTTTGGAACATTTTTTCCATTGTTGTGGATATACAGTGTATGTATGTGTGTGCAATCACCTAGAAAATGAATAGAACAATTAACATTGAGATATACACTATTTTGGTGGGAAATGCTAATGATGAAACCCATGATCTCTTGCAAGTTAAGTAACCACTCTACCTCTGAGCTGCACCCCATCTCAAGATACATACTTTTAAAAGTATTACAAACATGAAAGATAAAAGAATGATTTCCTCAGAGAAGGCACCTGAAAAATAAATTATTTCCATTCAAAAGTCAAATTTTTCTGTTTTCCAGGTGATGTTCAACGCTAGGAGAAAGAGAACAATATATACATGCATGTGCATGTGATCTGTAAGATGGCCTTTAATGATAACACACAAAATTGACACAATGGTTGCCTTTGAAGGCAGTACTAGAATTGGAAAAAGAACCAAACACAAGAGTTTCTTGGTAAGTTTTAATTTTTAAAATAGAGCACAAGCATAATATTGACTATCACACCAACAATGGTAACTCAACTTTTACGAAGTTTTTCAAAATGTTGCAACCAACCAAGTTATTTTTCAAGTAAAAGGACCAAATAACATTTTCAAATATATAAGGAGAAAAATATACATAAGGCAATTTTGATAAAACAGTGGGTAACTGCAGAAATCATCATTTTAAAAATCTGCTATTAAGCAACCAATGCATTATAGAGCTATTAAACAACTATAAAACTTAGTAGTCATAATTACATGTTGCAAACTTTAAAAAGATATTAGAAAAAGACTGTGGGTGTAGCCCAGTGGCATAACACTTGCCTAGAATAACTGAGGCTCTGGGCTGTATCCTCAGCACATACAAAAGCAACACAAATGCAAACACACATACATACACACACATGCACACACAAAGATAGTGGAGATAAATAATCTCTTTTAATGAATCTGACCTTAAGGGTTAACATGTTGAGTGAATTCTTATATATGTGCTACTGATTAATGTAAATAATCGGAAAAAACTAATGTAAAAGAGACATAATTGTTTGCGTAGAAGACACAAAAATTTACACCAAAGGACTTCCGGAAATAATAAGTAACTTCAGCAATGTAACACGATGCAAAATCAACAAGCAAAAATCATTGTTTCTCTACACTAATAATGAAGTCACTCAGAAAGAAATTAAAAACAATACCATTCACAATAGTATTAAGAAAAATTAAGTACTGAGGAACTAACCTGACAAAGTGAAAGACATCCACAACAAAAACTACAGTACTCTGCAAAAGAATATGAAGAAGATATCAGAAAATGGAAATATATCCCTTGTTTCTGGATAGGC
>RJWM01027260.1:0-12359 GCA_004363535.1 Dasyprocta punctata
CTCCTCTTTAATTTAGTGTGACTTTGGTTAAGTCTCTTGTGTCCTCACGGGATTCTCTAAAATACCTACATCTCTGTGGTGGCCCTAAGAATGTCACTAGTTTATGCCCATAATGTCATGTGCATTATGTCCCCAGTGCACATCGGAAGTTGTTGGGTTTTCACAGCAAAGACTGCCTAAAGAACATGGATCAGTCCACCTTGGCATTTTAAGTTGCACAAAGCATTCCTGTCATTGTTGCCCTGTGAAGATCTTGTTGCCCTTGGATACACTGTTTCATTTCTGCTTTCTGAGCAGCCCCAGTCTGGGCCAGCTTGCTTGATGGCAGCGGGATGCTAGACGTGTGCAGCTCTGCGGCGCCTGTCCTGTCTGCTGTTAGAGCTGCCAGTCTCTGTAAGAGGGAGGTGCGGGCAGGGAGTGATGGGTCAGCTGTGGAAAGCCTTCAGTGCCACCACAGACCTGGCTGTTGCTTTGCGGCATTGGAGGCTTAGAGCGAAAGAGTGACAAGATCTCTTTAAAATGCTTCAACTGCCCCATAGAAAATGGCAGGAGCAGAGACACAAGTTCCACAGCTGCTTTCATTGAGGCAAGAAATAAAAATAGTGGTGTATGCCTGTAACTCAGCACTCAGGAGGCCGATCCTGCAGTTTCGAGGCCAACCTGATCTACATGAGGAGACCCTGTCTCAAAACAAGACGGCAGGTGTGGCGATGGTTGTGAGTAGGGAGACTCGGGATGGATTTGAAGGCTCTCCAGCAGACCGGATATGGGGATGAGAGCAGAGACAGAGTGGGCCTTGCTTTTGCTGATGGAAGGATGCACGGGGACTGGGAGGGAGGGCGGGAGTGGGGTAGACTGCAGGACAGAACAGCCGGGAAGCTTTCTGGGCTTGGCAAGCGCTGCTCTTTGCCCTTAGAGGCCTCTGTGCAGAGGCATCTGCGGGCCGGTGGAGTGGTCTGCAGGGAGGGCTCAGGAGAGGGCGGGGCGGGAAGGGCCAGGCATGCTGGAAAGAGGTCAGAATGGACTTAATTAGTACATTGTTGCTTCAAATTACAACCATTGCTACTTTCAGGCAAAGGTTACTCTTTAAGTTGAACTTAAAAGGATACGCCATGTACACTGGAATCTTTAATACATTCACCAAACAGTGAGAGAAAACACTTTATTGCCACAGTGTCAATTTTCTATCCTCTGCAAAAGGACCAATTCTTGCTGGTAAAGAAGCTAGGTCAGTCTGAGCAGTGACATTCAAAGGGCAGGACAAATGGAAGGCTGGCCGGAGGCTGGGGCAAGGGCTGGTGAGTGGAGCAGTGGTGACTGTAGAAGGTGAAGGCAGAGGGAAGGAAAGGATTTTAATGTAGATCCCGTGTCCTTTACGACGAGGAAATCTAAGTCGTTTGAAATTACTTCTGGCTGCCTCACTGTACATCTTGATTAAAAGAGATTTGATTGATTTGATAGATTAGACAATGGAGAGCAGAAAATACATTCTTACCTCTGCAAAAGGCAGAGCCTTTGCCAGCCCTGCCCAATAAGATGAAACCCCAAAGGTGCTGTTTGGTGGTGCTATGGTGTGGTGCATCTGTTCCCAGAATAGTGGAGGTTTTCAAGGGTTTCCTTGCCTGAAATCAGTTTTCGTGTTACAGAACATAATTTACTAAGCAAGTTGGCATGTACTCGAGTTTCCCTGCAGGATAGTTGATGTGTACATGTGACACTGAAAGGGTAAGGACTCAACTGTGTATTCATTACTGGGTATATCTGGGGCCTGGAATTAGGGAGGTTAAGGCGTTCTTAGGCTAGGGGCATAGCTCAGTGACAGCGTGCTTGCTCGATGTGTACAAGGCGTTTGGTTCCATCCCAGCACTGAAAATATTCATATATTTATGAAAGGTTTTAAAGTAGCTTGTTTGTTAACTAACTTTTATCATTAGAATATGTAAGATGATCCTGTTCAGCGTGGGCAACAAATGGCAGGGCCTCTCACTAACTCAGCAGCACTGGCTTAATGAGGTGTGACTCTGCCCAGGGTGCTGTGCTGGGAAGAGGCCCAGGGCACCCTCGGGACAGGGAGGATACAGTGCCGGGCTGCTGGCTGTGATGTGTCCTCAGCTCTTCTGCTCGCTGTCCACAGCCCCCAGCACACACAGTCATGGGGCGTGTGGATTTTACGAGAAACATCCAATCACACGAGAAATGCAGTCCTAGGGAGATGCTGGCAGTGACCCGGCAAGTCCCAGGCACCGAAGAAGACCGAAGCCGGGCACGGGGCGTGTGCCTGTAGTCTCCGCATTTTGGGAAGCTGAGGTAGGAGGCTGGCAAGTTTGAGTTCTGCCTGGGCAACTTGGCAAGATCCTGTCTCAAAGTTTAGGAAAAAAAAAGAAGTCCGAGGGATGTCGTTCAGTGATCAGATGCTCCTGGGCTCACTCCCAGGAGCACACACATTAAAAACAAACAAACAAAAACTATGAAAAGAGCCCTGTGAGGCCAGTCCCAGCCTCCATCACACGGGAAGGACTCCCCACTTGGCCCAGCCTCTGCCTCATGCCCCTGCCTGCAGCTGGGCAAGCCATGAGCTCCATCTCTCACCTGTCACCTGGGGGAAGCTGGGGCTGGAGGAAAGCTGCAAGGCGGTGGGGTGGGGGTGGGGCTGCCCTAGTCCTTCGTAACCCTGCAGAGCTGCTCCCTTCAGAAGGTGATGTTGACAGCGAGGGACCAGCCAAAGCCAGCGCTCTTCCAAGCCCTTTAATAGTCCTTAGAGGCTTCGCTGCGGTCCTGTGTACCGGGGGTTATTACCACCCTCCCTTTCCAGAAGGGGATTTCACAGGTGCACAGAAGTTGGTCTGACTCAGAAGGTAACAGATGAGCCCAGCCAGGAAGGAGGGAAGCAGCAGACAGCGTCGTAACTCCAAAGCTAGGTGGCTGCCGCACAGCCCAGTTGGACTGTGTCTCAAGGTGCTTTTCGCCAAGGACTTGGCGCAGCGGTGGCCGGTGGCCTCGGGAGAAGCCACAGGGTGCAGGGCCTATGTCTACTGGCAGGGCTCAGGGCCTCAGGCCGCAGGGACCGCCTTCCTGGGGTCCCCTGCCTCTCCGGTGGCCCTGGAAGTCGTCTCCGTCGCTTTGGGAGGAACGTGGGCTTGGAAGACTCGTAGATCCCTCTCACGGTGACAACGGACTCCTATGTTAACTCTACAGGATTCTGTTCCGGGACCAGGGGATCCAGCCCAGTGGGGTGGCTCACGTCTGTAATCCCAACACTCTGGGAGGCTGAGCAGGAGGATCAAAATTTCAAGCCCAACCGGGGTAATTTACCTACTTAGACCTTATCTCAAAAGAAAAGTTTAAAGAAGTTGGGGGTAGAGCTCTGTCCGCGCTCATTCCCCAGCACTGGGGAAACCAACCAACCAAAAACAAGCCCTGGGGCTTCGTGGGAACGGCTCTCAGCTCCGGGGTAGGTACCTACTCTTCTGTCCATTGATGTGTGGTCCCGGTGAGGTTCCTTGAGGTCTCGTGTGCTCGAGGGCTTGGCTGAGGGTGTGATCCCGGTCTTACCAGTCCCAGGGGGTAACCGGGGGCACAGTGAGTGAAGAGTGGGAAAGGCACACGGAAGTCCTGCAGCAGCGCAAGACCGTGGGTCTGTGTGAGGGGCTCCTGTGCCCGGTCTCAGTCCCTGTGCTGCCTCCTCGGTCTCGTTTGGCTCAGATAAACCTTCCTTTGAAGCCCAGCTCTGACTGTCCAGCAGCATGAGCTCTGGCACGCCGCTCGGGCGTGTCTCTGCAGGCAGCCTTGTCGGCAGTATGCGGCTTCTACTCGGCACTGTGGGAAGGCACCGCGTGCAATTTGGTACATGGGAGAGACTTAAGGTGTTCCTTCTCTTTCTCTCCCGGCTCCTTTTTCAGAGTGAAAATGAGGGTTCCTGACTTGTATGCTCAGGCAGAAAATAACTAGAAATGAGACTGAATCCCTTCTTAAAAGGGCGGATCATTTGATCAACTCCTATAAGGGGAAGGGGACACAGGAGCCAGGGCAGTTAAACAGCAAAGTCATCGGGAGCAAGGACACGGATGGCAGCGAGGGGGGAGATGAGTCTGCCTCGGCCTGAGGGAGCCCACGGAGGAGGAAAGGGCCCGTTCTGAAAGAAAGATGACCCTAAGCCCTCAGCAGGCAGAGAGGGGCGCACCGCCTGGCTGACCCATCTCCCTGTGAACGCAGAGCTTTCCTGACCACTCCTGTGTGCCAGAGACAGGAGGAGCTTCCGGAAGGTAATTCCACTGTCTTTTTGTTGGGTGGAAAGAGAAAGGAGGGAATGACAGATGACAGAGTTAACTGTATGAGTTAAAAAGCAAACCCAAAACCAGGACATTTTTAACAGGAGAAAACAGAAAATATGAATGACACAAGGTAGCCCAGAAGTAGGAGGAAGCTCAGCACCCTCTGAGTTTAGGCTTCTAACACAAGGCCAACAGCTTTGCTTAATAAATGTCTTCCCAGGCCTGAGCGCCTCCAACCAGGACAAAAGTAAGACAGCCTTCCGGGGGCCTGCATGACCGGCGTGGACCCCAGGAAGAGAAACATGCGCCCCCCCCCACCCCGTACGCCTACCAGCGCGTGGGCTAAGAATCAAGGACAAAGTGCCCCCCGCCTCCGCAAAGCAACCTGCTTGTTCGGAGGTCTGGCTACATTGCTAGCAACTAAGGTACATAAAACAACCAAGTGCTAGTATTGTTTTGTTCATTTTGTAGGCCTGGGGCTGGCAGCCTGAGCATCTCTTTGGAAGATTACAGTACGCAATGTAGCAAAAATGGGGGATTCTCTTTCTGTCTTGTCTTCGAGGCCCAATATTGTTCTCATTGTTTTGCTTCATTCTGATTAATTTTTTTGGCCTTATTTTATTCTCTGTTTTTATTGGTTTTATTGTGTTTTTTTGTTTTTATTTTGGTTTGATTTTACTATACCTGTTGGAAAGTCAACTATTCTGAAAATAACAAGATATACTATAGTAGCTATTGTTTTCCTAGAATCTTTCTTAGAAGTTCTGTACCAGTTCTACTGCTTTGTTTAGATTGACTTCATTCTGTTATGTTTTGTTGGATTTTACTATCTTTAAGATAATAAATAAATAAATGTCTTCCCCTCAGCCAGATGTGGTGGGGCATACCTGTAATCGTAGTACTCTGGGAGGCTGAGGCAGGAGAATTTCAAATTCGAGCCCAGTCTGGGCAGCTTAGTTACTTAGTGAGCAACACCATCTCAAAATGGAATAGAATGAATGGATAAATGAAGAAGCTGGGGGCAAAGCTCAGTATGTAGGTTCTAAATAAATGAGGGCTGCGAAGGTGGCTCAGTGTGAAGGCACTGGGTTTAATCCCCTCTACCGCCGAACGATAACAACAAAACTGAAACCCTGGCGACTGGGAGTAGGGTAGATGCCACGGCCTGGGAGGAAGGACCAGCTATGGCTCCTGGCAGGAGAGACAGGTGACACTGAGTGCAGCAAGTCTTTGCGGAAGGTAGAGCTGTGTGAGTGAAAAATGGCCTTCGGGTCCGTAACCATGTTCTCGGAGCTGGCCTTCCTCAGGGGCTGAATCACTTTCTGCCCTCTCTGGCAAGCGAGGCTCACTCCAGAGACTAAGAGCCTTGCGGCGCCCTCGCCTCCTGCTCTGGAGATGGTCTCCATGACACCGCATAGCAGCCCCGGGGGGTGGGGTTCTGAGCACGGAGGCTGGGGTCATCCTCCCGGGTCCCCAACATGTGTGATGTGGCTGCTTTCTGGGCCTGAGGCTTGTTTATTACACTAGCAGGCTGATACGAACTCAGTTCCAAACCATCAGCACAAAGGCAGTTTTGGGTTCAGTTTAAATACAGTTTATAAGCAGGAAGAAATAGGCACGATTGATTACTTGGACTGAATTAAGGCACATACTGTCAGGCAAACTAACTTTAATACATTCACATAAAAGGAATTGTTGATCATAACATAGGAACAACCTGGAGATGAGGAGAGGGGGTTCCAGTGGAGCAGACAGAGTTAAAAGGATCTCTGACTCGGCTCCTTTGCCCCAACTAGAGTCCTTGAAGCCAGTTAGAAGCAATATATTTTCCTAATTAAGGGAAACGTAAGCTGAGAACAGTCAAATTGGCCCAGCACATTATCAGAAGAAAAGCAGCTGGACCCAGACAGTCAAGGCTGGCTGCAATTAGCAGACTAGCTACATGACGAGCAGCAGGAGCGTAGGCAGAGGCTACTATTTGATTTTAACTTGCTGTAACATGTTAGTCTATAACTAACCTCTACTAATCATATAATTGTGCCCCAACAATAGAAGGCAGAGAGACAGAGAGAGAGAGACAGAGAGAGAGAGAGAGACAGAGAGAGAGAGAGAGGTCTAAGCCAAGACAGAGACAAAAGATTCGGGACCTTAGGTTGAACCATAGATTGCTTGAGTTCTGTCTCAGATCCTTCAACATGGCGCCACCAAGGCCCTCCAGATCACCAGAGGAGGCCAATCCTGTCGTGTCATTTGCCTGCACCCTCTGTGGGTAGAGTGATAACCAAGGGGTGGGCTGAGGGCTCTTTCGCCCCCAGGTTGCTCCAAGCAGCCAGCAAATGTGGGGGCTGCACTCTTGGCCAGAGTCCCCAGTCGTTCCCCCTCCCTGGCATCTTACTCCCCCCTCAGGTGTATTGGTAGCCAAGTCTCTAAAAGTCTCTCCTTACAGCTCTGATCCACCCAGGTAGCGGTGGGCGCCTCACCACGTCCCTCGGGTTCTGCAGAGCTCGCCTTCCCTCCAGCAGGGCCAGGACGTTGTGGAGCATGACATCCCACAGGCCCTTTGGGATCTGGGTTAGTGCCTCCGTTACTGGAAAAACCCTTGTAGATGTTTGAAGTCTCCTGCAGACAACAACGGTGTGATGGTTTATTCTGATAGCCATCCTGATGAGACGGAGAGATGCCTAAGAAGGTAGTAAAGGGTGTGTGTAGAGACAGTTGGTGTGTGGGCAGCAAACCGAGGGGAGAAGCCCATCCTGAACAGGCTGAGGGCCTGGGTGGGGCCAAAGGAGAAGGGAGAAGTCCATCAGCAGGCTCCGTCTTCCCCTCCCGTCTCTGGCCCCTTTTTTTTTTTTTTTTGCGGCACCAGGGATTGAACTCACAACCTCGCGCCTGCCAGGGCGGGCACTTAAGGCACTGAGCCAAACTCCCGGCCCAGGTTTTTTTGAGGCAGGGTCGCACTATGTAGCTCAGGCCGGCCTTGTGCTCGCGTTGTAGCCCAAACCAGCCTTGAACTCACAATGCTCCACCTACCTCAGCCTCCCGAGTGCTGGGATTAAAGGCGTGGCCACCACGCCCAGCTCTGGCCCCTTCTTTGCTGCCGTGAGGTCAGTAGTTTCCTAGGCAATGGAGCCAGCTGATCACGGGATGAAACGTCTTGAAATGTGAGCTGAAACAGATCTTTTCTCCTTTTAAATTCTTATTCTCAGGTATTTTGTTATAGCCTTGGAAAAAAACTCACAGAAACACCAGCCAGAAAGTGGGGACAATGACTCAGCGAGAGCATCCCTGGCACGATAGCCCGTCCCCATCAGAGAGAGCAGAGCGCCTTTACCCTCCAACCCACAGTGTCCCTGCGGATGGGGTGTGGGGGTCCTGAGTGCATGTGCAGTCCCCTTGGAAAGAGGAGAAGAATTGTTCCCTGCCCCATTCCAGTGTTTAAAGGAGAAAGGTCACTTTCCCTGAGGCTCCCTGAGATGGGGGTGGTCACAGGCAGGAGAGCAGGGTGGGAGTTCCTCGCTGGAGGAAGGTTCCCAGCTTGTCTGTTGGGGCCAAAGCCCCGAAGGGCTTTTATGACCATCTAGAGGGAGGCAGACTGCTACTTTTCTTGGTGCCGAGACATAATACCTGACACCCAAAGTTAAAGGAGGGAAGGTTTATTTTGGCTCACAGTTTGTAGAGGTTTCAGTCCATAGTTGGCTGTCTCCAAGGCAGGGTGGCGTGGCAGAGGGGCATCGCAGAGGAGAAACAGTCTGTGGCAAAGCAGGCAGCAAGGGGCAAGCAGCAGCAGCAGCAGCAGCAGCAGCAGCAGCAGCAGCAGCAGCAGCAGCAGCAGCAGCAGCAGCAGCAGCAGCAGCAGCAGCAGCAGCAGCAGGCCTGCTTTCCCTCACTCTCTTTATATTCCATCCGGGCTGCAATCCCATTGATTGGCACCACCCATACCCCGGATGGGGCATCCCATTATCCACACCCAGAACTATGCTAATTCCAATCAGTGGGCTAATTTAATACCACACAGCCTTAATCCCAGTACCACATGCCTGTGATCCAGCCAAACCCGGAAAGCTCCTCCTATGAGCTAATGAGTCTTTGGTGGAGTATCTAGACACACGCCACACCACACTCGCATTCCTGAAAGGTGCTAATCATCGGCTGGTGTGACACAACTGGCTGGGTGGGAAGGGAGCCGGGTTAGGGGAGCTCGGACCATTTCTGCTGGAGTCTTCCTGTGCTCTCATACTGAGGGCCATCCCAGTTTTGGCCCTCAGGCCAGGTGGTGCCAGCTTTTCTCAGTGTGGCAACAGAACCTCTAAGGGTGCTTGTTGAAGGGTCACCTTGCCCGCACGGTGTCTGCCAAATCCGGCTCTGAGAGGTGACCTTGAACATGCATTTGAAACAAGGACCCAGGTGATGACTGTGCCCCCCAATATGTCAGAACTCCTTTTATGAGGTGGAGAAGATTGACATCGTCCTACCTTCCTCCTGTCAGCTTGAATCCTGGCCTGGATCTTCTGGCCTCATTCCGCTGCTCCCAATCCTGTCATCTTTCTGGGTGATTCAAGTTTATACAGAGAAATGTGCTGAGGTCTGAGACTAGCAGGAGACCCAACTGCAGTGCTGCAGCGAAGGCCCAGGCTAGGGGCAGAATGTGGGGGTGTGGCCAATGATTTTGACTTGGGGGGAGAGCCAGAAGTGACCGAGGGCACATCTGCTGTGTAAGGTGGATGAGAACACATCCTAACGCTTTTAGTCAACAAAGTTGCTGTGAACATTTTGAATAAATTTAAGACATGGAGGCGGCCTCGAAGAGTCGCTCGTGAAGGTGGAGTTCCATGACTGCTTCAGAAAGCGGCAAGAACGATGGGTAAGTGTGTTTAAAGCCGGAGGGAGGATTCGAGGGGGGTTTAAAGGCAACACGTCTTTTCCTGTGATTTTGTTTTTCATTTTTATTCAAGCATTCACCATAGGTTTTGATCATGCCACCTAGCAGCAGTCCAGTAAAAGGAGGCCCGCAGGTTGTGGTGCCATAGTGTCCAGGGAGGGGAGCAGCCAGCTTTCCCTGGTGGGTGCCCCGCAGAGGTGAAGGTGTGCACGCCTGTGTGTGCGTGTGTGCGCGCGTGTGTGAAGGGGTCCGGTGAGGGTGGCTGTGACAGTGAGTGAGTGAGTGCGGGGGAGACCGGGGATTACCACCCAGTGACCCTGCAGCTCGCTGTCAGGCTAGGGAAGGAGTCAGAAGGGCGGGGAAGAGGACAGCCAGGGCAGTGTCACTCACACGGCTGGGTGTTGTCTCCCTCCCTCCAATCAGATCAGGAGAAAAGGTTTCACTTTCCAAATGAGAAGGCCAAGTAAAGAGGAACAGAAATTAAAAATAAGCCTCATTCTCCCGCTTGAACTTAAAGGAAGGGAGTTCCCTGATCTCTTTCTTCTTGCGAGACTGGGCTTAGAGAACTTGTGAGAACTGTCTCTTCTCTCTGAAATGCATATGCAGCCTCCTGGAACCTAGATAGGGCGCTTATCAATCGGAGGAGCCAGGAAAGTCTTTCTCAAGAACCTGCACAGCTGCTCTGAAATGGAAACAAGGCCACCGCTAAGGTCTCAGACTCCCCGTTTCTGTGGGGAAGGGCGTTTAGTGGGGGGTGCCTCGCCCCATGTGCCAAGTTACCTCGGGTTGGTCGTGCAGATGTGGAACAAAGCCAGTTAGCTTACACATTCGCACCAGTCACCAGGGTTCTGAGTCACTTTCCTTGTGGCTGGGACAAATACCTAACACTTGCACCGTAAACCAGAGAGGTTCCTGTCGGCTCACAGGTGCAGCCCCTGGCCAGAGGGCACGGTGGAGGGGGCTGGGCGAGCAGGGCCGCGCGCTCATGGCGGCCAGGAAGCAGAGGGAGAGCGGGGAGGAGCCAGGAGGGGGACGGGTCCTCCAGGAGCCCTGGCCCTGCACGGGAGGCGTCAGGGGGACACTGCGGACCCAGGCCACAGCCGCAGTAACCGTGCGCAGGGCGCCGGGCTGACAGGCAGCGGGACGGGGCAAGCGTGCGTTCTGGCTCTGCGTCCCCAGCCGCTGCCTGCGAGGCGCATCACGTGCGGGTTTAAAGCTCATTCACTCATCGAGCACCTTTGTGGTGGGCTTTTGGGGTTGGGAGAAGATTTTGTTTTTAAGCACTGTATTTCCCCAGCAGCCAAAATTCAAATAAGAATGCTAATGTCCTCTGCTTCCACGGCAGTGCTATGGCGAGTTGCTGAACAGTCCTGCCCTTTATTTTCCTTTCCGGTTTGTTATTTTTGCGAGGACACATTGTGCAGGTGGGTTCCCTTCAGGACGCCCCGCTCGCCCCTCAGTGGTCGCGAGGTAACTTGCAGGAACTGCTGTGAGGTTCGCCTCAATGGGATTTAGGGTAGCTTCCTGGAAATGTTCCCTTGCTTTTGTGCTTCTCTGGTGAATTATTTCTGTCCATACTCACTTGTCAGGTCGTTTTGTAGTTTTGAATTGTTTGTACAGTAATAATACAGATGCTGTCTTTTTTGTGTCAAGTAGTTTCCTCATAATTTTTTTTTAATTTGCTTACTACAAATACTTTTTTTTTTTTTTGAGGTACGAACATTCAGAGATGCGAGCAAATTGCAGAAGTAGCTCATAGGTCTACCTTACTGTTTTTTTTTTTTTTTAAGAGAAAATAGATACAGAAGATAGAAACAAAAATCAAAAAAGACAGACAAACAACAACAACAGATCTGATACGGTAACATTGTAGGTTTACACACTGAGGTGGTTGAAGTTTGACAGTAGTTACAATATTGCATATCATTAACTTCATAGGGGTTGATCATATTGACAGATACAGACATGTAAGATTTATCAATTCAGGTATATTAACTTTTCTTTTTCAATAGCTATTGTATTTAGCAATACAGTTTTTTTTAACTGTCTTATTTATGCATATTTATAAATTTGTCTTTTTCCTTTTCTCTTCCTTCCTTCCTTTCCCCTTAGAATAGCTCTTGTTATTATTGAAATTACTACCCATAACATCAGGTCTAATATAATCAAGCGAAATAGTTCAGAGTGAAACCAATAAAGCATAAAAGAATGGTCGTGCATAAGAGAAACAAAAAACTAAAGAGATCAGCAAACAACAACAACGTATCTGATACTGTAAAATTACAGGTTTAGTAATTTAGATGGTTGGAATTTTACAGTGGTTGCAACATTGTATATTGTTACCGTTAAGGGGGCTGTTCAGATTGACAGGTAAAGACATGTAGGGTTGATCTGGTCTTATGAATATCAACTGTTCTCTCTGGCCAGTTAATTCATTTAGTAGTATAGACTTTTAAACTATCTTATGAATACCCTTATATAAAACTATGTCTTTTTTTTTTTCATACCTTCCTTCCTTGGTTCCCCTTGTAATACCTCTTATTGTCTTCAAACTAAATGCGCTTACCAATTGGCTAATTATAGTCAAATGAGATAGTATTGAATAAAACCAATAACAAATAAGATAATGGAGGCAATACATAGTAATGCAATGTTGATTTCTATAATGCCTCACGTTAGCTTCAAGGCAGTTGCCTATATCATCTGTTGTAACACAATCATACTAAGATAGGTTAAAATCCCTCAGAACAGAGCAGTGAAAGTAATACCTGGTTTTGATGCAGGTTGATCCTATATCACTGAAAGCTACCCTTATAAATTTTGTTATCTTTACAATAGCTGTCTTTGTCATCATTTATGATGAAGATAGGCTGGTCAAGGTAGAATAGGATTAAACTAAACAGCTCATTGAAAACAATACTGGACTTAAATCCCGTTAATGGATTATTCATTTGTCTGCCCTGCTCGGTGGTATCTCTTTGTCGCTTTTTCTGGAGCTGTGGACTTCTTTATCTCTCTCTAGAATGTCCTTCAGTATTCTCTGTAGGGTTGGCTTGGTTGTCATAAATTCCTTTAGTTGTTCTTTGTTGTGGAAGTATCTTGTTTCTCCGTTGATTTTAAAAGATAATTTTGCAGGGTACATTAATCTGGGTTGGAAGTTGGTTTCCTTCAGGGCTTGAAATATTTCACTCCAAGCTCTTCTTGACCTA
>RJWM01027260.1:12459-27477 GCA_004363535.1 Dasyprocta punctata
TGAATTTCTGGAATCTTGATTATTATATGTCTGGGTGTAGGCCTGTTTTGGTCAAGTTTAGCTGGAGTTCTATATGCTTCAGTTATCTGAAAGTCTCTTCCTGTTCCCATGCTTGGGAAGTTTTCTGAAATTATTTCTGTAAATAGTCTTTTAATTTGATTTGTATTGACCCCTGCTTTTTCACTCACACCTTTTATTTATAAGTTATGTTTCCTTGGGTTGTTTGCAGCCGTTGCACTGCCACTTCCAGATTTCTAATTATCTTGAGAAAGTGTCTCCTTTCTCTCTCCCAGGCTTCCATTCTTTCTTCCAGATACAAAAGTCTATCCTTAATTTCCTTCAAGTGGTTCTGCCAACTTTTATTGGAGTCTTTGATATCCTGGTAGTCTCTCTGAATCTGATTAATGCGTTCTAAGTCTTTATTTGTTTCATTCTCAATTTCCTTTGATTTTTCATCCTCCACCTTTCCTGCTATGTTTCCTTTAGAGGCGCTTAATGATTCCCCTATTATGTATTTTATTTCAATTCTCAGTTGGGCTAACAGTGCCGCTTTAATTTCTTTCATAGCTTCATGGAGTTGTCTCCTCACTTCGGTTGTCATCTCCTCTGAGAGTTTAATTTTTGGACTCCTGACCTTGTCTGCCTTTGCATCATCTGGGTTTGTGCTGCTTGTATCGGAGTCCGGAGAGCGCCCTCTACTTTTCCATCTTGGCATTTTCCTGGGCTCAGTTGAGAGCCCATGTTGGTCCACTGTGTTTCCCCAGCCCACCTCCGCTCCGCGGATGTCTGCTGCAGTGTGTGAGGATAGGGCCGCTCCCTATGAACCCTTACTGGGCTGTCTGCCAAACTTCTCCTATCACCCCCAGGGCACCAGCGCAGATTCCGCCATGACCTTCCAGGAACCATGCCTAATTAGGTGCAGTTCCGGTCTCAAGATGGATGCCTGTCCCTCGCTCTCCCTCAGGGGTGGTGGGTGGGGGGCTGGGGGCCGCCAGGTTCACTCACTCGCCTGCCCGTGACCACCTCACTCCACAATCGACCGCCTCCTCTGCCATCCCCTCCGCAGCCGTAGGAATTCGACCGCTTATTGCCAGCACCCCAATCGTACCTTCTCAGTTCGGGTCACAGTGCTAATTGGATTTGGCTCCAGTCAGAGGTGCTGCCAGTCTCCGCCTTTGTTTATTTCATTTTTTTTTACTCTTTCCGTGGGCTACAGTTCTCGTTTTAGATTCTTCTTGGGTCCATAGGACCCATCTCCCTCTTTTTTCCTTCTCTCTGTTATTATATTATTTTATATTCCAGCATTTGGATGGTATATTCAGGGAGTCTCCCTACTGTGGTGTTATCTGGGTGGCCATCTTGCAGGAAGTCTTACCTTACTGTTTTAAGGTAACTTTGAAAATAAAAATAAGTTTATTTAGAGTATTTTTGTGTGCATGCTTTTTTTTTTTTAATGCTTTGCATCATACCTTTGTGTGAAATGTGTAAGATTCACTCAGTCTGACTTATGGATATTCTCCTGGAGAATCTCATTCATAGGTCAATACATGGAAAGAATTTTTTGACTCTTTCTTCATTCTTTTGTGTTTTTGTTTTTCCCTATCTTTTGCTTTCATTCTTTCCCCCCTTATCTTTCTTTTTATTTGTCTTTTTCTGCTAATTTTACCTAATTTGATTAACTTTCTTTTATTCCTTAATGAGATTTTGTGTTGCCTTTCTCCCTCTTTCTCATCTTCCTTTTCTCGTTTTTCAAACTTTACATCTTTCCTTTCTTCTTCCTCATTCCCCACTGTTTGGAATAGTATTAACTTTTATCAGTTTTAAGCTATTTAGTTGACTCTGTACTGTTCTTGTTGAATTCTTTTTTATTGTTAATGGTGGTATAGTTGTTGCTTTTAATAGATATTCAGTGTATACCAATATTGGACTTGTCTTATTGTTGATATTATTATTGTTGATATTATTATTGCTGAGCTCTGCTTTATTGTTTCAGATGGAATAGTTGTAGCCATTATTAGTTCTTATGGTGAGTGAATAATACACTGCCTACTACTGGATCACAGCAGAATGAAGCTAGAAAGGAGCAGCGAAAGAATCCATCCAAACTATGAAGATGCATGGAGATTAAGTAATATGTTAAGAAATAATCAGTGGATCACAGAAGAAATCAGGGAAGAAAGTTTCTAAAACCAAATGACAGTGGAAACACAGCATACCAAAGCATATGGGACACAAGGAGAGGCAACTTTATAACTGTAAATGTACACATTGAAAGAATCAGGCAATCCCAAAGAGCCTAATGACGGTTGGCAAGTTCTTAAAGATACAAGTACAATCCAAATCTGAAACTAATAGAAGAAAATAAATTATAAAGATCAGAGTGGAAATTAAAGAAATTAAGACTAGAGCCGGGCGTGGTGGTGCCCACCTTTAATGCCAGCACTCGGGAGGCTGAGGTAGGCAGAGCATTGTGAGTTCGAGGCTGGCTTGGGGTACAACTCTAGTGCAAGACCGGCCTGAGCTACATAGTGCGACCCTGCCTCGAAAAACTAGGGCCAGGAGTTTGGCTCAGTGGCTTAAGCGCCTGTCTGGCAGGCATGAGGCTGTGAGTTCGATCTGCGGTGCTGCAAAAAAAAAAAAAAAAAAGACATTAAGACTAAAATATACTACAAAGGATCAATGAAGAATTTGCTTCTTTGAAGGAACGGGAAGGGAGTCTGTGGTAAGAGGAGAAAAGAGGGAGGAATGAGAAAGGGAAGCAAAAAGACGCGACATGTATCTGTAAAATTCCTTTGCGGTGAATGTAGTTACTGCGTGTCACAAATGGATAGCAATGAAAGCCTGGGGAAGAGGCTGCTGTTCCCCAGATGAGCAAAGGCCAAGATCGGCTTCTTTGAGACGGGTGGGAAGAGCAGTTTTACTCGGCCTGTGTCAGCCCCCGCCCCCCGGTCACAGCCTGTCCCTGAGAGGTCCCGTAGGCCTGCGCCTCCTTCCAGGTGAACTTCTTCCCAGGCACCTGCCACCCCCGACCTGCTGAGGCGCAGCCAAGGGACTCAGTGCCTGGAACGCTCAGAGTCAGTGCAATTTGCACGTCTGCAGTGGAGAGACCAGGTCGTTACTAAAGAACGGAATGTATTTCTTCCAGTTCTGGAGGAGGAGAAGCCCAAATCAAGGCACCAGCACCTGGTGTCAGGTGAAGGCTTCCAAGATGGCCCCTCACTGCTGCACCCAGCAAAGAAATACTCAGTTTTTGTTCACTTTAGTATGATGCTGGATGTTGGTTTGTCATAGATGACTTTTATCCGATGGAGATAAAGACAATCTATTCTAATTCTTTGTAGGGTTTTTTTTTATCATGAGTGAGTGTTGGACTTTGTCAAAAGCTTTTTTTGCATCTATTGATATGATCATATGATTTTTGTACTTGACTGTGTTAATATGGTGTATTTTATTTATGATTTGCATATGTTGAACCATCCTGCACCCCTGGGATGAATCCTACTTGGTTGTGGTGTATGATCTTCTTGATGATTTGCTGCATTCTGTTTGCCAGCTTCTTTTTGAGGATTTTTGCTTCTGTATTCATTAGGGAGATTGACCTGCAGTTCTCTTTCTTAGTTGGGTCCTTCTCTGGTTTTGGTATTAGGGAGTTTTTTGCTTCTAGGAATGAATTTGAGAGGATTGTTTCCCTTTCAATTTTATTAAAAAGTTTGAGATATAGTGGTACCAGTCTTCTTTAATTTTTTTTTTTTGTGGCACTGGGAATCAAACTCACAGCCTCATGCCTGCCAGACAGGCGCTTAAGCCACTGAGCCAAACTCCCAGCCCTAGTTTTTTGAGGCAGGGTCGCACTATGTAGCTCAGGCCAGCCTTGCGCTCATGTTGTAGCCCAAGCTGGTCTCGAACTCAGAATGCTTCACCTACCTCAGCCTCCCGAGTGCTGGGATTAAAGGCGTGCACCACCATGCCTGGCTTCTTTAAATTTCTTGAAGAATTCAGCAGTGAATCCATCAGGACCTGGGCTTTACTTTGTTGATAGGTTTTTAATTACATCTTCGATTTCATTGATTGATATTACTCTATATAGGATTTTTATGCCTTCTTGATTCAGATTTGGTAATGCATATATATCTAGGATTCTGTCCATTTCTTCTGCATTTTCCATCTTGCTTGACACAGGTTCTTGAAGTAGATATAAATGACTTTCTGGATTTCTGCAGGATCCATTGTGATTTTACTCTTTTCATTCCTAATTGTGTGGATTTGAGCCTTTTTTCCCCCTTTTTTTTTTGATAAGGTTGGCTAAGGATTTGTCGATTTTATTTAATCTTTCAAAGAACCAACTCTTCAACTCATTGTTCCTTTGTATTGTTTTCTTAGTCTCTATTGTATTAATTTCTGCTCTACTCTGAATAATTTACTATCTCATATGAGCTTTGGGCTTGGTCCAAAGCCGAGAAGCTTGAGGTTCAGCATTAAGTCATTTATTAAATCTCGCCCTGTTTTCCTGATATGGGTACTTACTGTGATAAATTTCCTCATGGGATTGCTTTCATTGTGTCCTATAGGATACAGTATGTTGTACTGTCATTATCATTTAATTGTAGAAACTGTCTAATTTCTTCTTCTTCTTCTTCTTCTTCTTCTTCTTCTTCTTCTTCTTCTTCTTCTTCTTCTTCTTTTTCTTCTTCTTCTTTTTCTTCTTCTTCCTCTTCCTCTTCTTCCTCTTCCTCTTCTTCTTCTTCCTCTTCCTCTTCCTCTTCTTCTCCTTCTCCTCCCCTCCTTCTTCCCCTTCTCCTCCCCCTCCTCCTTCTCTTTCCCTTTCTCCTCCTCCTCCTCTTCTTCTTCCTGTCTTCCTCTCCCTCCCCCCTCTTTCTCTTTATCTCTCTTTTTGTTCTTTGAGACAGGGTTTCACTATTGGCTTCAGGCTGGCCTTGAATTCATGGCAAGCCTCCTGCTTCAGCATCTTGAGTGCTGTGATTATAGACATGCACCATCATGCCCAGCTTAATTTCTTCTTTAATTTCATCTGTGACCCATTGGGTTTTCAGGAGGGTGTTATTATTTAATTTCCATGTGTTTGTGAAGTTCTTGTGGTTACTTTTGCCATTGATTTTCAATTTCATTGCACTATGGTCAAAAAGTATGCATGGAATAATTTCAATTCTTTTGCATTTACTTTTTTTTTTTTTGGTACCAGGAATTGAACTCAGGCAGGTGCTTATGCCACTGAGCCATGTCCTCAGTGCACCTTGCATTTACTTAAATATGTTCTATGAGCTAGTATATGGTCCATTTTGGAGAACATATCATGTGCAACTGAGAAGATGGTGTATTTTAATGTTGTGGGGTGGAATACACTGAAGACATCTACTAAGTCCATTTGTTCAAAAGTTTGGTTCAGTTCTAATATTTCTTTGTTGATTTTTTTGTGTAGTTGATCTGTCTTTTTGTGACAGTGGGGTATTGAGATCCTCCAATACAGCTATATTGGTGCTTATTTGACTAATATTTGTTCTATATAGTTGGGTGCATTGATATTTGTTGCATATATATTTATGACTATTATCACTTCCTTTTGAGTTGTTCCCTTAACAAGGATGTAGTGACCTTCTTTGTCGCTCTTAATCAGTTTTGGATTGAAATTCTCTTTGCAAATAGAATAGCTACCCTGGTTTTTTTCTAGGTTCTTGTCACATAGAGTATTGTTTTCCATCCGTGACTTTTAGCCTATGAATATTTTTTTTAATTAAGTGTGTTTCTTGTATGAAGTATATTGTTGGATTCTACTTCTTGGTTCATTCTTCCAATCTGTTTCTTTCTTTTTTTAATTTAAGAGAAAAAAAGACACATATAAGAAAGACAAAAAGCAAAAGAGACAAACAAATGACTAGAGTAAATACACAACAGTAACATTATAGGTTTACAAAACAAGATGATAGGAACTTGACAATGGTTGCAATATTGAGCATCGTTATCTTCAAAATGGTTGTTTACATTAACAGATATAGACATGTAAAATTGATCTAATCATATGAGTATTAACCGATCTTTCTCAATAACTAATACATTCAGCAGTATGTTTGTTTTAGTTATCTTACATTTACATATATACAGATTTATGTCTTATTCCTTTTCCCTTCCTTCTCTTCTCCTTTTCCATTTCCCAATTATTTTTGCTCTTTGAGTAGTTTCTTACCCTTACACAGTATTAATTGCAGATTTTGGATCATATATACTGTTTCAGTATTTTACAGTAGAGAGACAATACGGTATTTACACATGTGAGTTTGATTTATCTCACTTGTGATTATGGTCCCAAGTCGTGTCCGTTTACTTATAAAAGTCTCAATGCACTCTTTCTGGATAGCTGAGTAGTACTCCATTGTATAAAAAGTACTTGATGGGCACTTGGGTTGTTTCCAAGATCTGGCTATTACAAATTGGGTTGCTATAAACATGGGTGCACAAATATCACTGTGGTATGATGTTTTCAATTCTTCTGGGAAAATGCCCAGAAGCAGGATAGCTGGGTCAAATGGGATCTTTAATCCTAGCTTCTTGAAGAATCTCCACACTGATTTCCATAGTGGTTGTACCAGTCTACACTCCCACCAACAGTGGAGAAGAGTGTCTTTTTCCCCACAGCCACTTCAGCATTTGATATTGGTTGATTTTTTAATCTTAGCCATTCTTTCTGGAGTGAGATGGAATCTCAGTGTTGCTTTAGTTTGTATTTCCCAAATGACCATTTGATGTTGAACATTTTTTCATATATTTATTTGCCATTTGTATTTCTTTCTCTGAGAAGTGTGTATTCATCTGAGATGCCCATTTTTGGATTGGGTCCTTGAGTTCTGGGGGCCTGATTTTTTTTAATTCTTTATGTTTTAGATAGAAGTCCTTTGTCTGATGGACAATTGGCTAAGATATTTTCCCAGTTCGTGGGTTTTCTTTTCACTCTGTTGGAGATTTCCTTTGACGTGCAAACACTTTTTAGTAAGATGAGATCCCAGTTGTTGATTCCGGGAAGTGTTTCCTATCCAGTTTGATTTTTGTTCATGAACTCTCTGCCTACTCCTATGTCATCAAGATTTTTACCTACTTTGTCTTCGAGCAAGTTTAGTGTCTCTGTTTTAACATTCAGATCTGTGATCCATTTTGACTTCATTTTAGTGCATGGTGATAGACATGGATCTACTTTTAGTTTACAGCATATAGAAAGTCAGTTTTTCCATCACCATTTGTTAAAGAGGCTATCTTTCTTCCAATGCACATTTTTGGCCCCTTTGTCAAACATGAGTTGGCTTAGTGTGTTTGTAGTTGTGGCTGTATCTTCTAATCTATTCCATTGATCTTCAGGTCTGTTTTGATTTCAGTACCATGCTGATTTTATCACAGTAGCTTTGTAGTATAGTTTCAAGTCGGGGATTGTGATGCCTCCTGCCTTCCCTTTGTTGCCCAGAATTGCCTTTGCTATTCTAGGTCTTTTCTGGTTCCAGATAAATTTCAGGAATGCTTTCTTTAGCTCTGTGAGGTAGGCAAGTGGTATTTTGATTGGGATTGCATTAAGTCTGTATAATAATTTTGGGAGAATAGCCATTTTCACAATGTTTGTTCTTTCTATCCATGAACAGGGAATATTTTTCTATCTTCTGAAATCCTAGATTTCCTTCTTCAAAGTAATGTAATTTTCACTATATACATCTTTTACTTCCTTTGTTAGATTGATTCCTAAGTATTTCATTTTTTTGGATGTTATAGTGAAGGGTGTGGTTTCCATTGTTTCTCTCTCAGTGACTTTGTTGTTTGTGTACAGGAATGCTATTGATTTTTTAGTGTACATCTTGTATCCAGCAATATTACTGAATTTGGTTATTACTTCTAGAAGTCTTTCAATGGATTTTTGGGGGTCTTCTTTGCAGAGTATCATATCAACTGCAAAGAGTGATAATTTTACTTCTTCCTTTCCTATTTTTATTCCCTTTATTTCTTTCTCTTGTCTAATTGCTTTGGCTAGTATTTCCAGAACTATATTGAATAGGAGTGGTGATAATGGACATCCTTGTCTTGTTCCTGATTTTAGGTTGAAAGTTTTTGGTTTTTCTCCATTTAGTAAGATGTTGGCTGTTGGTTTATGATATATGGCTTTTATCAGGTTGAGGTAGAGACCATCTATTCCGATTTTCTGTAGGGTTTTTATCATGAATAGGTGTTGGGTTTTGTCAAAAGCTTTTTCTGCATCTATTGAGATAATCACGTGGTTCTTGTCCTTGGCCCTGTTGATATTACATTTATTGATTTGCGTATGTTGAACCATCCCTGCATTCCTGGGATGAATCCCACTTGATCATGGTGTATAATCTTTCTGATAACTTTCTGTATTCTATTTGCCAGTATTTTATTGAGGATTTTTGCATCTGTGTTCATAAGGGAGATTGGCCTATAATTTTCTTTTTTGGTTGAGTCTTTCTCTGGTTTTGGTATTAAGGTAATACTTGCTTCCAGGAATGAGTTAGGGAGACGTACTTCCCTTTAAATTTCATTGATGAGTTTGAGGAGTGTTGGCATTAAGTCTTCCCTAAATTTCTGGTAGAATTCAGCACTGAATCCACCAGGGCCCGGGCTTTTCTTTGTTGGTAGGGTCCTGATTACATTTTCAATTTCAGTAGCTGAAATTGGGTTATTCAGCAGCTTTACGTCTTCTTGATTCAGCTTTGGTAGTTCATAGGTTTCTAGGAATCTGTCCATTTCTTCTGTGTTATCAAATCTATGTGAGTAAAGGTTTTCGAAGTAGGTGTTGATGATCTTCTGTATTTCCACCAGGTCAGTAGTGATTTTACTCTTTTCATTTCTTATTGCATGAATCTGAGTTTTTTCTTTCCTCTGTTTGATAAGGTTGGCTAGGGGTTTATCAATTTTATTTACTCTTTCAAAGAACCAACTCTTCGATTCATCAATTCTTTGTATTGTTTTCTTAGTTTCAATTGCATTAATTTCTGCTCTAATCTGATAATTTCCTCTCTTCTTTGGACTTGACTTGTTCTTCTTTTTTAGAAGTTTGAGGTGCAGCATTAGGTTGTTTGTGTGTGTTCTTTGAATTTTTCTAATGTGTGAGTTTAGTGCTATAAATTTCCCTCTGAGGACTGCTTTCATTGTGTCTCACAGGTTCTGGTAATTTGTATTTGCATTTTCATTCAATTGTAGATATTGTTTAATTTCTTCTTCAACTTCTTTAGTGACCCATTGGTTGTTTAGGAGAGTATTATTTAATTTCCATGTGTTTATGCTGTTATGGTAGGTTTTTTGTCATTCATTTCCAATTTTTACTGCGCTATGGTCAGATAATATGCATGGAATTATTTCAGTTCCTTTGCATTTACTTAAGCATGTTTTGTGGACCAGTATATGATCTATTTTAGAGAATGACCCGTGTACGGGTGAGAAGAATGTGTATGCTGATGTTGATGGGTGGAATACTTGGTACACATCTACTAGGTCCATTTGTTCACAAATTTGATTCAGTTCTGTTATTTCTTTGCTGATTTTTTGTTTGGTTGATCTGTCTCTCTGTGACAGTGGGGTGTTGTGGTTCCCTGTTATAACTGTATTATTGTTTATTTGATTTTTTATGTCTATTAAGAATTGTCTTACATAGTTGTGTGCTCCCGTATTTGGTGCATATATATTTATGATTGTAATCTCTTCCTCTTGAAGTTTTCCCCTACCAAGTATGTAGTGACCTTCTTTATCTCTTTTGATCATTTTTGATTTGAAGTTCATATTGTCTGCAAACATAATAGCTACCCCTGCTTTTTTCTGGGTTCCTGTTGCATGGAGTATTGTTTTCCAGCCTTTGATTTTTAGTCTGTGAGTTTCCTTTTGAGTGAAATGTGTTTCTTGTACACAGCATATTGTTGGGTTATGTTTCTTAACCCACTCTGCTAGTCTGTTTCTTTTTATTAGTGAGTTGAGACCATTTACATTGATTGATATAACTGATATGTACTGGCTCATCCCTGTCATGATATCATTCTGTTGTTGGTTTTCTACATTTTCTGTTTAATTATTTGCCCTGCTTAGTGGTTTCCTTTTGTTGTTGTTCTGAAGATTGTAGCTATCTTTGTCTCTTTCTAGAGTGCCTTTCAGTACTCTCTGTAGTGTTGGTTTGGTGGCCATAGATTTCTTCAGTTGTTCTTTGTCATGAAAGTATCTTATTTCTCCATCAATTTTTAAGGACAGTTTTGCAGGGTACGTCAATCTGGGTTGAAAGTTGTTTTCTTTCAGGATTTGAAATGCTTCACTCCAAGCTCTTCTTTTTTTTTTTTTTTCGGCATCGGGGATTGAACTCACAACCTCGCGCTTGCCAGGGCAGGCACTTTAAGGCACTGAGCCAAACTCCCGGCCCTGGTTTTTTGAGGCAGTCCAAGCTCTTCTTGACTTAAAGGTTTGTGTTGAGAAGTCTGTCATGATTCTGATAGACTTTCCTTCATAGGTGATCTGTTTCTTTTCTCTGACAGGTTTTAGTATTTTGTTCTTGTGCTGTATTTCTGATATCCTTATTAATATGTGTCTGGGTGAGGATTTATTTTGGTTATGGTTAATTGGGGTTCTATATGCCTCAGTTACCTGTATTTCAGATTCCCTTCCCATGTTTGGAAAGTTTTCTGCTATTATTTCTGTGAATAGTCTTTGCAGGTCTTGACCCCTGCTTTTTCCTTGGTGCCTATTAATCTTATGCTATTTCTCTTGGCATCATGTTGCAGATGTTGAATTGTTGTTTCTTGGTTCCGTACTATTTTTAAGAGATCTTTTCTTTCATGGCCATGAGCTCCCATGCTGTCTTCAAGATCTGAGATTCTATGTTCAGCTTCATTCAAGTGGTTTTTCAAACTTGCCATGGGATTTTTCATTTCCTGCATTTCCCTTTGAATCTGTTTCATGCATTCTGTTTGTGTCTTATATTGTTCATTCAAAGTTTTGATCATTTTCTTAAATTCTTCTATTTTTTTATCTTGCTCTTCTTTAGATACACCATTTCTTTCATAATGATTGTCATTTCTTTTTTTAGCTGAGAGAACATTTCTGGTTTGAGTTTCTCTATAGCTTCATTGAGCTGTTTCTTTACGGCATTTGCTATCATTTCAAGAAGTTCAGTTGTGTGACTCCCAGTGTCTTCTATTTTGGTGTCTCTTGGTTTTGTTCTCAGTAGGCTGGAGGACTGAGACTTCCTCTTGGTCTTTTGTTTTGTCATTTTCTTCTGGGATCTGTGTGGCTGGGCAGGCATCCTCCCATTGGATTGCACTGGAACACTGTGCTGGGTAGAGCTTCAATCCTGCAATGTCCCTGTGCCTAGCCAGGGCACACACCCAGATTATGGTGCTGGACCCTTGTGTTCTGCGGTCTGTGAGGCTGGCCATGTGTTCCCCTGATGAACTTTGTTGGGTTGCTTTTGGGACACTGAGCTTGACAAAGTTTGTATTCTCCCTGTAGCTAGCAATGTCACACCCCTGGAGCTTGTTGTCGGGGCCTAGAACCTGGCTGTGTAGCATTTGGAACCTCTGCAACCCAGGTGGCTAGCAGAGATGCACCCTTGGGGTGTCTCTCTGGACCTTGTGCCTGGCTACGTGGAGTTTGGGATCTCTGGGATCCAGGTAGCTAGTCAGAGCACACCCCAGAGTGTGGCACCACCAGAACCTTGAGTCTGGCTGCGAGTAGTTCAGAGCCTATGGAGAATGTGGTAAGCCTGGGCAAGTCCCAGGAATATAGTGCTGTGGCCTTGCTCCTGGTTGGGCAGGGTTTGCAACCTCTAGGACCTGCAGCATGGCCACACCCCTCAATAATGTAGCTCACGCCTTGAGCTCTGATGGGCAGAGCTCAAGTTCTCTAAGGCCCTGCAGCTATGCTGGCCACTCCCTGATGAGAAGCTCTGGGGCTCTGGGCTTGGCTGGGTTCAGTACCTCTGTGTCCTGTGAGGCTGGCTGGGCTTTCCCCTGATAGATTGCAGTGAGAGCTGGGCTGGGTAGAGCTCAATTGTCTCTGCTGCTAGTGAGGGTACACTCCCAGATTGTGTTGCTAGACCCTCTGCCTTACTGGGTGCGGGTCAGAGTCTCTGGGACCCAGGTGGCTAGGTGGAGTGCACCCCAGAGTGTGGCACCACCAGAACCTTGAATCTGGCTGCAAGGAGTTCAGTGCCTCTGGAGCATGGGACAAGCCTGGGCAGGTCCCAGGCATATAGTGTTCACGCCTTGCTCCTGGTTGGGCAGAGTTCACAACCTCTGGGACCTGCAGTGTGGCCATACCCCTGAACAATAGAGCTCATACCTTTGCTCTGATGGGCACAGCTCAAATTCTCCATGGCTTTGCACCTATGCTGGCCACTCCCTGATGAGCGGCTCTGGGGCTGTGGGCTGGGCTAGGCTACCTCTGTGTCCTGTGAGGCTGGCTGGGCATTCCCCTGATGGACTATGCTGAGAGGTTGGCTGGGTAGAGCTCGATCCTCTGTGTAGCTAGTGAGGGCGCACTCCTGGAGTGTTGTTGGATCCTCTGCCTTACTGGGTTGGGGTCAGAATCTCTGGCACCCAGGCACCTAGGTAGAGCACACGCTGGAGTGTGGCACCACCAGGACTTCTATAATAGATCAATCTTGGAAACAACTGTAATGCCCATCAACCACAGATCAATGAAAAAGATGTGGTATTTTTGTACAATGGAATATTACTCAGCTATAAAAAAGATGATCTTGAGGCTTTTATAGGTAAATGGAGGTAACTCGAGACTATACTCATAAGTGAAATAAATAAGACTCACATTTGTAAATATCATATTGTCTCCCTAGTGTGAAAAATAAATAATAATTTTTAAAAAGCTGAAAGAGTAATAAGATCCAAAATGTACAATAGATACTGTAGTAAGGAAAGGGTAAAAAGTACTCAAAATACATATAACTGTATGTATGTATAAGTATGCAAGATAGATAACTATACTACTAATTCTCTGTTAGTTCATTAGAAAGAATAGTTTGTGTTGTCTTTGTTTGATTTTTTCATGCTTAGATTTTATAACTTGATCAACTACTTGTAAGATAACAATATGTAATATGTTAACTAGTATTGATTTCTTACTGTTTTTTTGAAATTCTGTATTACTTTTAGCTTTTTTTCTGTTTTGCTTTTTTAAAATAAAAAAAAAACTTAAACGCTTGTTGTAGGAGAAGACAAATAAAACACATACTAGGAAGTCATGTTGGTACACACCTGAAATTCTCGCTATGAGGCAGGAGGATTGTGAGGTTGAGACTAATCTGAGGACTTAGTGACACCTTGTCTCAAAATAAAGCTTTTGTTTTAAATTTTATTTTAAAGATAGTAAAATCCTAGAAAACAAAACAGAACAAAGTCAATCAAAACAAAGCAGTAGAATTGGTACAGAACTTCAAACAGGATACTAGGAAAACTATAGCTACTCTAGTATATCTTGTTATCTTCACAAAGTTGTCCATTTCATCAGGTATAGCAAAATCAAACCAAAAACAAAATAGAATAAACCCAATCAAAATGGAATATTGAATAAAGCAAAACAATTAATGAGAATAAAGCAAAACAGTGACAACAATATTGGGCCTCAAAGACAAGATAGAAAGAAATCCCTCATATTTGCTACATTGCATACTGTCATCCTCCCAAGAGATGCTCAGACTGCTGGCCCCAGCCCTGCAAAATCAACTAAAGTATACAAGCATTTAGTTGCTTTATGTACCCTCATTGCTATCAACTTAGCCGGTCCTCTGAACCATCAGATTGCTTATGGGAGTGGGGGAGGGTGTTGGTTCTCAGTCCACACACTGGTAGGTTCACAGGAGGCACTGACTTTTCTCTTCCTGGAACCTGTTGCACCACTTACCAGGAAGGCTGGCTAGCTATCTTCTGGTTGGATCCTCCCTGACCCAGCATGGTGGGTTCTCAGGAAGTATTGATCATTCTCTTCCTGGAATACACACTGCTCACATCACTTACCAGGAAGGCTGGCTAGCTGTCTTCTGGTTGGATCCTTCCAGACCCAACATAGCAGGTTCTCTAGAGGTGCTGATCTTTTGAAATAAAGCTCTTGAAAACAGCTAGGGAGAAAAACAAACAAACAAACAAACAAAAAAACAAAAACAGGGGGCAGGGATTTAGCTCAGTGGCATAAGTGCCTGCTTGGCAAGCACAAGTTCATGATTTCCATCCCTGGTAAAAAACAAAACAAAACAAACAAACAAACAAACAAAAAAAACAGAATAAAAAGCACTGGGGATCTAGCTTAAGGCAGAGTACTTTTCCAGTACATAAGAGTTCCTGGGTTCAATCCTGAGTACAAAAACAAAACAAAACAAAACAAAAATCTTTGCTGAAGCTTGAAGAGGAAGAAAAAAGAAAAATGCCATTAATAAACTGATTTAGGAAGTAAAGAGAAAATACAATTACAGAAATTACTAAGCTTTTGTTAATAAAAATAAGCACTAAATGGACTGAACAATATCCTAGGAAAAAATATGTTATACAGACATACTTAACCTTAAAAGACCTGAAGCTATTAAAAATATTTAATCAAGTTAAAAAATATATACCAATCTAAATCTTCAGCTAGGTCCAGGTAGTTTTGCTAATGAGCTGTAAAATATCCAAGGAAACATAAAAATTTTTATTTTTCAAATACTATTGAGAGGTTTTCACAATTTGTGCCTACGACCAGATGAGGATTTTACAAAAAGGAAAAACAGCCACCCATTTTTTTTGAAAAAAAATTTTTAATAGGCAAAAGTCCTGAGCAGACATCTCATTAAAATAGATATAAAAATAGAAAACTATATGAAAAGATGTTCAACGTCATCTATCTTGGGTACTGCAAGTTTGAAAAGTGAGGTGGCCCTCACACCTATCAGAATGGGCAAAACAAAATCACCACCCAATGCTGATGGGGACACAAACCAACGAGAACTCCGTAACTGGACCTGGACACAGATGCATAAACACACAT
>RJWM01027261.1:0-27067 GCA_004363535.1 Dasyprocta punctata
AAAAAGGATCAAAGACCATAGGGATGGGAGAAAAAGATATCAACAATGCACACCATAATGTTTTCTTTTAAAATGTATATTTTAAATTTTCCTTATAATAACCTCAGTGCCAATAATTGATTTTAGATTAAATATATGATGAAAGTTATGAATAAATAGGAAGAAATTCAAATAAGAACTGTAGCAAGGATTACACACACAAACTCCATTTTTTGGGCCCTTTCCATTTTGGTGTTAGTAAAAAAAAAATGTACTGTCTACCTAACTTACAATGTCTACATCTGTGACTATAGTAGTAGCCTTTACTCTACTAATATTCCATAATAAAGAATTGAAATATTTCTTATTGACATTCCTAAGCTATACATTTTTCCAATAAATTATCTGAACATTGTATAACATAGATTAGCGTAAATAACTACTAGAAAGATATTATATTAGTAGAAAGATATTATATTAGTTAGACTTCACTCATCTGTAACAACATATCTGATACCCATCATTGCAAGGAGAGATTTTTTTTGGCTCAAGTTTTCAGAGAATTTGGTGCATGACTGGTTGACTCTACGGCATAAATGGCATGGTGTTATAGCTAGATGGATAAAAGCTGCTCAAGTCATGGCAGACACAAAGCAGAGAGTAAGAAGGAAGGAACCAGGGACAAGAATACACTTTTCCAGATAACATCCCCATGACCAACCTCCTCCAATAGGCGCAACCTCTTAACAGCACATTCAGGTATGAACTCATCAACAGATTAACTTCCCAATATCCAATCGTCTTCTCAAATTCCTATTCTTGAGCATAGTAGACTTTGGGGGGACATTTTAGACCTAAGTCACCATAAACATTGTTGACAGAGTTAATTTGAAAAGGATCTATATTGTACGTTTGCCCTTAAGACTTATAGTACTCTTCTGACAGAGCTTATGTTAAACATAAGAATACTTTGTTAATGTTTTTAGAAAATTTTCTTGTGATTGGAAATGTAGGCCTTGTATTTTAAGGAAGAAAATGTGAAAATTTTAGCAACTTCATACTAAACATACTAATTATGACTTTCCTAAAACTGCAACATTAGAGCAATTTAGAGCACTTTTCAGTCTATAATCTCTACATTATTAACAGATGCATAAGGATGATATTCATTTCACAACATGAAGTAATACACTTATTCAAAAATAATAATTGGTAGCTATGTTTTAGGTCAGGTTCTAGGTCGTAAAACACAGAGATTAATGAAAAAATGTGTCTCCCTTCATGGAGTTCCCATTTCTTTTGACAATCATTACATTTTCTGCAATTTAGGACGGTATGTAATTGACCCTGAAGGCACTGGTGTTAAACAGCCATATGCAATGTTAATTACAGAATTTTTCCCTGAAGTTTTCTACAAAACATGTTCAAGGTGCTTTTCAGTGCTAAATTTCTGCAAAGATAAAATATATCACATTAAAGAAAGACTAAGTAATCTAAACAAAAACATTGTGAAAGAGGTTCAGTTACAGCAGGAACCAAAGTTTCCAATTAAGCTATAGTAATACTTAAATATTAAATTAAATAAAATTAAATAATAATTTTAAAACCTTTAAAGAATTTATAATAGCAAAGTGATACAGAAGAATGAATACACTTTACAAACTGAAACAAATGTTACTTTCTACAGAAATTAGTTATCTCTATCCATGTGTGGTAGGTCCACCATAAAAAAATTAGAAAATAAAAAGATAAACATAAAAAAGTGGTAAAATAAAGCTGTAATCATACTTCCCAGAAACAACTGTTTTTCAGATGAACTTTTATTTCAAGTCTCTTCCTGTGCTTATTTTTTCACACATACAAAAATGGGATAATACTCTGTCCATCATTTGCTAAACAAAAATATTCAAGTAACAACACAAGGTGACACATACTCTATAATTGTAAATGTAATCCTATGAAATCATTTCAAAAGAAATTTACTATTATATTTCAGAAAAGACCACAATCTTTAAAAGCAATTAGTCCTTTTGAGTTCAAAGGGAAATTATATGTTTAGATTATACAAACGTATTAACATCAACATAGAGCTCAATAAAACCAATAATCTCCTAGTAATATTGATAAAAACTACTTCCTCACAGTCTCACAGGTTGATATTTTATTCATATTTTCATCCTAGCTTTATGTGTATGTGTAGACTATTGTAGGACACTTATGCTTGTACATTTCTGTTTTTTATTGATTTTTATGTTCACTTAATCATATATTAAGAGTGCTGAAACTAAAATACGTCCTCAAGGTTGCATAATAGCAATGGTAATATATTTCTAAATTTATTTTAATATGTAGTCAATATCAAGAATTTATAGATTTGACTAAAATAAATGAATTATACAACATATTTCACTAAAATGTCACCTTTTTCTATTCTGATTAAACAATAATCTTTTTTCTTACATCACACTGTTTTGAGGACTGTGATTTCATTATCTTTCTGTATGTAATGAAACAATTTTCCCTTATGCAATTTCTATAGTTTAGACATCCATCTATATACATACAGTGTACAGATTAATTTTGGAATTATTTCATTAAATGCTCAGAAATTTTTTGAGGTTTTGACTGGAGTTAAATCCTGTATATAGAATAGAAAATAATGAATTCATTAAAATACAGCTGCCCCACACAGAATCATGATTGCAAAACTTCAGAGTTTTCTTCAAAAGTTTTTATAAACATCACTTTTACTTTTAAACATTTATGGTTTCAATGTGCAGTGGCCACAGAAGACTTACGTATTTATAACACTAGCTTCACTGATGCATTAATCCATTGAGGAGTTCAATAGAGAATGAGTCGTTAGGAAGTGGGCCCACTTGGAGGATATAGGTCACTGGGGTAGTAGTTTTGGGGACTATACCTCTTTTTAGGCTCTTTCCTTTTTTCCCCCTCCTTCCAGAATACCATGAGTTGAGCTATTTTCCTCCATCATGACCTTCAATGATGGTGATTCTCCCTTGGTATCAGTCAGCCATACACTGAAAATTCAAAACTATGAGCCAAAACACACTTTTTGGATTTTGTATCATTTTTGTCACTAAAAACTATACATTTGTATCATTTTTGTCACTAAAAACTATATATTAGTGATGTACTTTTCACTGAGGGAGTTTATCATTCTAATTGGCAGCCTAGATAGTCTTCATTTATATATATTTAAAATTTTATAATTTATAATATATTATTTCCTTTCATTCTATTTATATTTTTATTTTATCATTTCCAGAGGCTTTAATTATTTGTTTTATGTAATCAAAATATATAAAATATTGCTAGTTTTGACTTTTTCCATTGATATAGTAATAAGGGCAAAAAATTAACAAATGGGACTACATCCAATTATAAAGTTTCTGCATAGCAAAGGAAAAAACCATCAGGATGAACAACCTACAGAACTGGATAAAAATGTTTTCAACTATTTATCTAATAGAAGATTAGTATTCAGAATATATAAAGAACTATAAAAATGTAACACCAAAGAACGAGTAACCCAATTAACAAGCAGGAACAGGAGATGGATAGACAAGTCATGAAATTACAAATGGCCAATAAATATATGGAAAAGAGTTCATCATCTTTATCTTAGTCAGAAAGACTATTATCAATAAAAGAAAAGTTGAAAAACGTTATTGTGAATGTGGGAATTAGGTGTGGGGATGGAATGCTTGTCCGACACTGGTGGGAATGTAAATTAGCCATACTGGAAAACATGATGGAGGTTTCTAAAATTTCTTAAAATAGCACTAACTCCTATCTAGTTATACTATTCCTCTCTATGTACTCAAAAGAATCAAAGGCAGCATAAAATACCTACATAACCACTTTTATAGTTTAGATCTAGTTTTCCCTTCAATGTCTCATAAGATCATACCTGGGGCTTTTGGGAGGTGATAGTACTATGCAAATTGTGTAGTTGACTGGCTGCTAGGTTGAAAGGGTCTGGTAGGAAGAGATGGTTCACTGTGGCATGACCTGGGTGGGTATATCTTCCCTTCTGGGTTTTCCCTTGATTCTCTCTGCTTCCTGGCAGCCATGAGGTAAGCAGCTGCCCTCATCACTTCTCCATGGTAGCCCCGGTACGATTTTTGCTTCTGCTTTAAAGCCAGCTTACTGTGAGAGCCGGGCGTGGTGGCGCACGCCTTTAATCCCAGCACTCGGCAGGCTAAGGTAGGTGGAGCGTTGTGAGTTCGAGGCCGGCTTGGGCTACAACGCGAGCGCAAGGCCGGCCTGAGCTACATAGTGCAACCCTGCCTCAAAAAAAAAAAAAAAAAAACAGGGCTGGGAGTTTGGCTCAGTGCCTTAAGCTCCTGCCCTGGCAGGCGCGAGGTTGTGAGTTCAATCCCTGGTGCCGGGGGGAAAAAAAAAAAAAGCCAGCTTAATGTGAACTAAATTCTCTACAAAATATGAACCAAAATACATCTTAAAAATTTAGATGCCATTTATTTTGTCTTAGCGATGAGAAAGTGACTAAGACAACTACACCCATGATTATCACAGCAAAACTCACAGTATTCAAGATACGAACCAGTTCAGGATGGCAAGGTTGTTCACTTTCATCACTTCTCTTAAATTTCTTGAAGTCCTAAACAGGGAAATTAGGAAGGAAATAGAAATAACACTTTCAAATTGAATTGCAAACTCCATTTGCAAATGACATGAACTTATCTACACCAAACCTTAAAGACTTCATCAAAATGGTTGGAGCTAATAAATTTAATAATCTAATAAGATACAAAATTGGTACACTAAATTCAATGTTATTCTTATACACTAATAAATTATATGAAAAACATTAAAATGTAGTTTTATTGATAATAGTCTCAAGAATAAAGAATAAACAAGGAGAAGGATCTTTGTACTGAAAAGCATAAAAAGATGAAAGAAATTGAAAAAATAAAAAAGTAAATGAAAAGTGAGCCCATGTTCATTTTGACAAGAATATTGTTAAAATTTCCATGCTATTCATCATTATATGCAGATTCAATCTAAAACTTTTCAAATTTCCATTGGCATTTTTTTACAGAAGTAGGAAAAATTTTTAGATTTGTATATAATCACAAAATACTCAGAATATCAAAAACAATTTGAATAATAGCAATAAAAACCTCGGAAACATCACACTACCTGCCTTCAAACTATACTACAAATAAAAATAATCAAGATAACATGGTAGAGTCATTAAGGAAACAAAATCTACAGAACAATGTAATGTATTGGGCAACCTAGAAATAAATCCATTTGTAGACGGTCAACTACTCTTTGAGAAGAGTGCTAAAATACACACTATGGAAGGGAAAATCTCTTCAATGAATGGAGCTATATAAAGTGGCTATCCACATGGAAAGAAAAGATAATTGGAAATGTATCTTTCATTATACAAGGAAACTACCTCAAAGTGAATTATTTTTGCATAAGAACAATATTTTTTAACATTATCATTGATTGCTATTGAGCTCTAGCAGTATTTTATGACTATAAACACATCTTCATTTCTGCATTAAAACTCAGTAAACTTGTCCTTTCTCAATAATTTCTTATACTAATTAGGTAAATACGCATGCTTTCAACCACCACTCTCCATAAGAATATTATTCAAAATGAATATTATGTCTTGCATATTTTGTGTTGGTGTTAGAAGTTTTCTATTCAGGATTTACCTTCAAAATTACTGCATGTGGTATTTTATCAACCATTTTTCAACTTCAGTTATTTAGTTTCTTCATTGTACACTACCAGTCATTAAGTTAATATCACAAATATTAGACTTTTTAGATCAACTACCCACCGAAGATACTAATTCCTGTATTGTCAAGAAGAAGCTATGTAGTGTTTTCATTAAACCAGGAGATATTAGGAGCTTAAAATAGTGCAATGTTATATCTTCTTTACATTATAGGTAGGATTTATTAAGTTAGTATCCATTATTTTGACCTTACAAAATCTGGCACCTATATTTTCAAAAAATGCTGTGGCAGAGGAAGAGAGATCTAGAGGTGTGTTCAGTATTGATTTACAGAACTAGTTGTATTGCACCAACCTACACGTGAAGTTCTAAAATAGAAAGGAGAAAATGAACATTTGTTGGAACTTAAGTATTATTGTCATAGCTTTAAAGGTTTTTTGCATGTGAAAAACAACAGTTCAAAAACAGATGATAAAATTGTCAGAAAAAAATAAAATTTACACCTTTGTCGTTCTCAGTGAAGAGAGTCCTGGGCAAATGTGAGCCACCTTGTGTGAGATCTAGAAAAAAAAAACATTTTATACATAGAATACTCTGATAGTGGAATTGCATTCTTACATAGTTGTGTACACCTCCTTTATGTTCAGGGTAACTGGAACTGCAAAGCAACTCAGATCAGAGGTAGGTTAAGAAGTTAAAATTCAACTGGGCGTGGGGGCACACATCTTTAATCCCAGCATTTGGGAGGCTGAGATAGGTGGAAAATTGTGAGTTTGAAACCGGCTTGGGCTACAACATGAGCAAGACCGGCCTGGGATACATAGTGCAACACTTCCTCAAAAAAATCTAGAGCCAGGAGTTTGGCTCAGTGGCCCGAGCGCCTGGCGAGGTTGTGAGTTTGATCCCTGGTACTGCAAAAAAAAAAAAAAAAAAAAAAAAAAAAAAAAAAAAAAAAAAAAAAAAAAAAAAAAAAAAAAAAAAAAAAAAAAAAAAAAAAAAAAAAAAAAAAAAAAAAAAAAAAAAAAAAAAAAAAAAAAAAAAAAAAAAAAAAAAAAAAAATCTAAGATTCTTCATTGTATTTATGTAGTTTAAGCCACCACTTGTAAGAAAGTCTTGTGTGTGTAAAAGAATGTACTTAGTAGAAACTTTAGTAAGTTATCCATCATTTTAACACTAAGTTTGAGTATGGCGAGGGGAAAAATGCAAATAGATCTTCAATCAAGGGTCTGCTAACTCTCCAAACTAAAGAAAAAGGTTTCTTCTATTGGTCAAGAGGTTTGGTGAAATTTGTCAGCTCAGGATTGTAAAAGTTCTAATTACTGTTATCAGATCCTTTTCCCTGTCAGTCTCCAAATTGCCATAAAAGAGAGATACAAATTCAATTTGTATTTCAAGTGTGTAATTTACATCTCATGTTTTGTTAGAGTTAGTTTATAAAAATTGTAAAGAAGAAGATGCAATATAAAACTCTTGTCACTGAAGATATATTTCTTAGAAACCCTGCTGGGAGGAAAATACTGTATAATTATAGTTTACTGTAGAAACAAACAATTTCTGTATGTTTTTCCATCAGTAAAAAATATTATAGACAGAATAGAGGGCTTAGTAAATTTACAGAAGGAGTAGACAAACAGAAAGTGGGTAGAACTGCCAGTGGGTCTTTAAGTCACCCAATTCCAATTTGCATGCAAGATCCCAGGAAACTGCTTCTGACACTTAGAATTTTAAAAACTCCACAAAACATCTGTTTCAGTCACAGCTGTTGCACAGTTCTGAAACTATTGGCTGGTAGAGGGATACTGAGTCAATTCTACTCTGCCAATACTCACGTTTGCCAAAATCCTGTCGTCTGTGCTGCTGCCAATGCCAGAGGGAGAAACACATCTTTCACTTTCTAAAATCATGTAAGTGGATTCTTACTGACCGACTTTAAACATTATACCAAGAGAAAACATAGACTGCAATAAATCTGGAGTACAAAGAAGCACTCAAATAGCACAGGGTCAACATATATTATTCACATGGGAAACTTTAAATATTTGTCTGCATGCTGTGCTATGGCCATTGACAACACTACCAAGAATGATTTCCGTAGACTGAAGAGAGAAAAACAAGTTTCAATGGCAAATTGAAGGTGACAGGTGATTCAGTGAGAGTAAATGATTATTTGGGGAGATTTTGCACTAACAGGAACATGAAATTGAGCATAGGTTTTAATAACATCCCTCATCTTTGCGTGTGTTTCTTTCTCCTTTCTCCTCTCCCTCTCCCCATAAGATAAGAGGCACATGAAAAATATTCACTATCTAAATAACTAATGCAGTAGGAAAAAAAGAGAAGATACACTAGGAGGAAGGAAAAATTGATAGAAGAATGTTGTTGAAGAATTTAGGAACAAATTTACCACTAAAGTTGGCCAGAAGGTTAAAGCACTATAGGTTTTTCTCTTAGCAATGCTCCTCATTAAATGAGGGCAACTTGTATTTCAGGCACAACGTAACTACTGTTTCATTCATTTGTAAATTAACTCTGAAATATTAAAACTGCCCTAATTTTACTGATAACAAGTGAGATCAGTGACTAAATTAAATACAGCTAGAAATATCTAGACTACGAAAGGAGTTCTATTTTTAAGCAGTTTAAAATAGTGTAGTACAGCAATGCTCTGGTGAATGCCAAGGAGGAGATGTGTCATTCATGAGAACTGAATATCTACAGTTTTTGCTTCCTGTAATAATTTTATGCTTTCAAACTTGTGGTCCTCTGGTTTCAGCTCCCCCAAATTGCTAGCATTAGAGGAATGTGCCACTGCACCTAGATTACTGATAAATGTTAAACAAAATTATTGGCTGAGTGTCACTTGACTACAAATAAAGGAAACAGAGCAACTGTGACTTCATTAAAATGAAGTACAATAAAATCTTGAGTGGGATATATATGGATGTTATAGTAAATTATGTATCAGAAGAAAAAAATTATAATCTTTTATTTTTCCTCAAGAGCTAATATCCATATGATGGTATTTTCTAAAATGTAGGCATACTTTATGACATGCTCATATTAACTGTGTTTTAATTATCTGTGGATTAAATTCATGAGTAAAAGTAGTTTCTATTCCATCATTTTTATGAATATGGCAAACAATTAAATCTTTTGTGCCATAAGACCACTACACATTAGGGTAAATATTTAAGACAATTATCAGTGATTTAGCATTTCATAGTTTACTTCCAAATAGTTATGGGAGTTGATATTGCAACTATCAATACTGTAGTAACAGAATGTCAAAATGACCCTGGCCAATTCTAACTGTTGTGTGTAACCATTAAATGGAGTTTGAAATAAATATTGCTTGGAAAAATATAATTTCAAATGTAAGAAATAAAGACACATTTGATACAGTTTTAAAAGCAGATAATTTTTCTCTCAAATGTAAACACAAGTATTGGGGAAAAAGTTGCCTTTTTGTCTTAATTATTTTACATTTAGTAAAAGAGATATACAGGGCCAGGGATACAACTCAGTGGAACAGCACCTGTTTGGCAAGCATGATATCCTGAGCTCGATATCTGGTACAAAAAAACAAAAAAAAAAAAAAAAAAAAAAAAAAAAAAAAAAAACAGTAAAAAGTATGCAGAAATAAATAATAGATTTTTTCCTTTCCAATACAAAGCATTCGACAAAAGTACTTTTGAACATTTGTTTTGCATTCCATAAAAATTGACTGTTTTTCTAATTTTTCACATATTCCTTGTTATGTTTCCTTGTATAAGAAAATTTGCTACTCTTTATAGCTATTTTTAAAGCAAAATCAGTGGAAATCATTTAATTTTTAATTTCAGGCCATGCATTCCCCAAAAATCATTTGTATTCCTGCCTCAGCGATTAATTTTACAAATGATGGACTAAAAAGCAAAGCAGACCATTTTACATTAGAACAAAATCAAAATATATCACGTAAGGGTATATCAGACAATATTTTCACTTACTATTTTATCTGATGGAATTGAGTGGATTTCCAAATGCCATCCAATCAACAGTACAAAACAAAACCTTCTCAAAATTCTTTCAAAGCATTTAGAAGAACACTAAAAATGTATCAGGGAGATGTCAATTAATTTTATTTATCTAATTGCTACTTCTTTTCCTTCTTGGACAATTAAAAGCATAGATAACTTTGAATTCACTTTTTGAATGCTAACATTAATTTAGTTCAAAAGATAATAGCGCCAAAAGCAGAACAAAAATTAAAAATAAAACTAGTTTGTATAAAGTATTCTTTCTAGCTAGAAAGGGTCTAATTGTAACAGTTCAGAAGTATAATTGAAGATTGGGGGTATGGCTCAGAATTAGAATGTTTGCATAGCAGAAGCAAAGTCATGAGTTCAATCTCTAGTACCAGAAATAAAAATAAATTTCATCTGCTTTCTGCAAGTAGTTTGTTAGAAGTTGTGCATGAATCAAGAAATATTAAACTCTTATTAATTCATTTGTTGGTCACATCAATTTTAAAGGTTTTGTACTCTAGTAATTTGTAGAATTTAATTCATACTTTTGGTGAAGTCAGTGTAGATCACTGCAAGTTAACAAAGGTAATTTCATTCCTATTAAATCATGTTAATTAGTAAACTAAATGTGTGATCTATAAGAAATACAGATTTGGGTTTTATGTGTAATACAAACAAAATATTTACATTAGCATGCCATAGTAAATAGATGAATTTTGCGCTGTTACTAGAGAGTTGGTCCAAATGTCCAGAGGAATATTTGGGGCTTTGAAAAGACAAAAATTTTTATATATATACATAAGATAGGTAAAATTACTATACTACTAATTGTATTTGTTCTCGGAAAAGAACAGCTAATACTCATATGATTAAATCAATTTTGCACATCTATATCTGTTTATCTAAGCAACCCTTTTCAGGTAACAATATGCAATATTACAATCATAATTAAATTCCTATCATCTTGTTTTGTAAACCTATACTGTTATTGTTTTGGGTTTGTTGTTGTTCTTTGTCTCTTTTGCTTTTTGTTTTTCTTTTCTGTGTCTTTTTTCTCTTAAATAAAAAACGAACAACAAAAACCAATCAAACAAAATTTTTTCTTTTTTTTTTTTTTGTAATGGGAATCAAACTCACATCCTCGTGCTTGTCAAGCAGGCACTTAGGCCACTGAGCTAAATCCCTGGAACAAGAAAATATAATTTCAAAATGAATCAAATGTATTCTTCTTAATATTTATTGACATCAGGTAAATGTGTATTCCTTACTCAAGACCAGTACATAGATTTTTTTATAGATATCAGGAGGAATTGAAAAACCTTTTATTACTAAATTTCTAGGGCTATAATTACAAGACTGTTTACTTAAAGAGAAGCAAACTAAGGAGGAAAAATTAAAAAAAAAAGAAATAAGTAGAATCAACTCTAAGTCAAATTATAACAAGTGTGATATTGCCAAAGTAGGAAATGACAGTAACTATCAAGAAGTGTTTCTTGACATTGCATTTATCCACAGCATATTTTTGGGCTTCAGTAAGTTTTCCATTTAGTGCAATAAATTTTATGTAGATGATAAAAAAACAATATAGCTTTATATCTGTATGGAGGTTACTTTTCTCAAATATTTGTTACCAAATTTATTCTACCAACTGTATTATAATGAAACCCAAATTAAAGTATGTCTTAGTCTAAAATAAGGAATAATTAAAGACCACAATTCTCACTAATATTTAATAATTATGTACTTGCCAATAAAATCTGTATGAAATAATAAGCCTAAAATAAGAACAAAAGAAATAAAACTACAGTCACGTACCATATAAAAACATTTCAGTCAAAGACAGACCACATTGGTCTCTTAAGATTGTAAGAATATAGAGATACTGCTATGGTGACATTATTCAGGTGTTTGTTATTACGGCCATAGAAACAGATCTATAGTGCTTTTAGTCATAAAACTACAGCAAGTAAAATAATATATAATATATATGTATGCTACCTAGCAATGGTATTAAATAACCATGTCCAAGGTTTATGTATGTACTAGTCTGTGATTCTTATTTAGACTATACTCCTTTTATACATAAAAATTGTTTACTGAAAATAATGTAATGTGTTACACCAGCAGCAGCCTCATACAACTGTTTAAAAAATTGCTTTTCTTAATTACATCATTTTCTCTTGGCTTGATATAATCTCCTATAGTCTTGTTCATCATAACCCTCTAAGTGATAGGCTCACATTCTGTGTGTGCACATGTGTGTACATATATGTGGAAGCATATATTATTCAGGTTTGTGGAAGGACATATGAGCATCACAAAAACACACAGTTGTCTAACAATACATTCCTCAAAAAGATTAAAAGGAATAGCATTTTCTGCTTAATTTTATTTTTAATAAAATATGAAATTTATTCTTTTTTTTTCCTTTCTGCAATAAGGAACCAAACTCATGATCTCATGCTTGCCAGGCAGGCACTGTGCCACTGAGCTATGTCCCCAGACCCATGACATTTATTCTTCTGAAAAATTTTTCTTAAATACGGTATTTGATGTCATTTGTCTGATATCATTAAGCTGTGATAGTTTTGCTTTTTTGGCACATTTTTCACTACAATTTCTCAGTATAATTACTTGACTTTTAAATTACAATTTAGAGAATTTAGCTCAGTGGCCTAGGCACCTGCCTGGCAGGCATGAGGTTGTGAGTTCAATCTCAGGTACCAAAAAAAAAAATTACAATTTAGAGACATTATGAATATACAAAAATTGGGATGAAAGGCACAGAGTTCCAATCTAGCAGTATATTGTGTAAGCCAATATATTACTTTTCATTCAAAAAAGGTCTCTTTTTTGATATTGTATTGAATTTGATTTTACACATGCAGTGATAAAATATACTATTTTTTATTTGAAAGATGTAGGCCAATTTCATAGAAATATATAATTATACTTCTCTAATTATTTCTTTTGTTCTTGAAATGATGGTTTTGTAGAAGTGATCACTAAACTGACTTTGACAGAATAAATGGAGTTTGATTTTTCCTGGCAGTTTATTCTGGTTATGAAAGCCTAATTAAGTATTTAAGAATAAAATAAATCAACCAGATAGTCCGGTCTTCTATAATTTATATGTATTACCTACCTGTGGAATGTCAGTTCAGTAATAAATATATCTTCCCAAATTTTAAGACATAAATTTACTAGAATCCAGAAAATGCCATTGCAATAAAAATTTTTGATTATTTTAATGCTTTAAATGTTCCTTCAATTAAAATCTGGGAATTAATAGTTGACAAAATCATGGATTTTGAAAAAGTACATTTGTAATGTAGAAATTAAAATAATAACTCAAAGTATTGTCTAGTTACAGAGGTTTTGCGAAAAAATCTTGAGACGTTATTTCACCTTGATGCAAAAATTGTGGAAATACTTTGAACTTTTATAGACTGTTTATTTTCCCTTGAAATTCCTATGTTGAAACTTTAACTTCAACACAAAGGTAAATGGAGATGTGGCTCTGTGAAAGTAATTAGTGTTAGATGATGTCATGACATAGTGTTCTTATGGTATGATTAATGTCCTAATGTCCTAATCTTGATGAGACCTCATTCTCTTTTTTTGTTTCAGTCCACCTAAATGCATGAATCAAGGAGAGGTCATGCAATGATAGCAAAAAGTTGGCTAATAGAAGCCGGAAAGGCACCATTACCGGAAATTGGACCATCAGACACCGCGATTTTAGACTTTCAGCCTTCAAACTGGAGAAATAAATCTCTATTTTGTAAGCCACTCCAGTAATTGTGCTGTGGTAAACCAAGGTAAGAAAACATTATACAAAAAGTTTGTAAAAGTATTTTGCCTTTGGTAAACACAACATTTTTTCCTTTAATACTGTAGTCTTTCTTTCCAAATTTGATGCACAAAGGATTTTTAAAGAATTATTTTACCTAGCAATGTGGTACAACGATCTAAGTATAGTTCTTACCTGTCTGGGCTACTTTCCTCTCATGGTTGAGACAAAATACCTGACACCAAAAATTAGGGGAGGATAGGTTTATTTAGCTCACGGTTTGTGGAGATCTTAGTCCACAACCAGCTGGATCCAAGGCAGGATGGCATGGCACGGGGGCAACACTTCAAGGCAACAGCCAGAGCAAAAGCAGCCATAGTAAAACAGTGCTAGAGCAAGTCTCTGCTTTTCCCTTATATTGTACACAGGCCACCCCACCCCTCCAGGTTGGATGTAGCATTTACACAATCTCCTTGCCTTCCTTTGCACAGGATGAGGATATTTACAAAGTAAGAACCCAGACTCCCTGCTGAGTCTCTCAGTTAAATGTCTAAACTTTTAAAATTGACACAATGTATCAACTGTAACATTACCAGTGAACATTACATATTCAGGTATTTATTCTCAAGGCTGTGATAACAGCCATACTTCAGTCTGTGTTGTAGCCACTGGAGATCAGGCAATACATAAGACTATTCCCTTGCTTTAGGAGAATACAGATAATAAATGTTAATCAGCTAAATTGATTCATTTTTAGAAAGAGCTTGAAAATACAGTTCACTAGCGAAAGACTTTGAGGAAGCGGAGTTAATTTTAAAAGTATTCATGAAAGACTCTATTAAAAATAATCATACTTAAACCAAAACTACAGTGATAAAAGGTTTTGCAGTGTGGGAAAATATCAAGTGTGAAAGCCTTAATAATTTTCTCATTTGCATGTAAAGTAACTAAGTTTTAAATCTTTTTAAAGATAATAATTTCTCAGTTACCGTTCCAGGATCACACAGAGAGGAAGCACTAATCCCGCAATAGGAGCCAGCTCTGCCCTGCACCCAAGCTTCGTCTCACAGCGTCTTTGCTGTGCTTCAGGACATTTCCACACATTACCTGCTGAACAAATGCACAGATAACTTACACACTTTTTATGACAGGAATTTGTGAACTTCATTCTTAGTGTTTTAGTAAACGCCTTGGCATAAATAGAAATTTTAGTTTACTCTTATTAGAAAATGAGTCACAAAAGTCTTCCTATGTATCAAACACATGCATTACACATGCATTTGGTAAAGTAGCTCAAAAAATTGTTTTAGCTCAGGTGACTATAAACACCATATTAGTTTTTACATCTGACATTTCCAAATGAAATAACTATTGTATCATGAAAGTACCACAGTTGGCCAAGAATTCTTGTTTTAGTAATTGTGTTTTTTTTTTCAATTTCACATATGATCTTTTTGATCTTCACAAAAGATACTTTAAGTTTGATGGGCTAAATAAAAAAGATCAAGTTTATAAGAATTCACTGGTTTCTCTATACTTAATTTACCATCTAGGAAAATCAAAAATACACATAGAAGCAGAAAACATTATTATGCCTTCTAATGTTTTTTAACACTCCAGATTTAGCTTTTGTATCAAACCATAATTATGTCAGTATTTAAGGTAAACGTAATTTGAGGGGAAGTGAATGACAGTCATGTTCAGTTCTTCATATTTGAAAAATGGAAGTAAATAGATAGTGTGTCCTCCATGCTCTGAACAATTGCACTCTTAATTACATCATTTTTGTGAGGACGCTCTATTTTTTATATGTGTGCATCCAGTTCACCTATCACTTTTTCTGCTGAAACTTATCTGGACTTATATTATCCAATTTCCAGGCACCACTAGGTATCTCAGTGCATTTTTGAGTTTTGAATATTGTAAAGTAATTTATGGTCTGTTGAATATGCCATTGATTCCACCTAGGAAGATGGTCTGAACATTTTATCTGCTAAATATTGCTAAGTAGAAAACATGACAAATAGATATATTTTAGAATCCCAAACATTTTGTTTATGAAAGTATCATTTTTAAAATAATTTTATTTATTTTCTGATTTTGTGAGAAATTTGAACCTATAAAAACAAAAAGCGATTTTTAAACCACAATTTAATCATGTTTATACTCTGACCATAAACTCAAGAAAATTTTTGTTGCCAAGGATAACTAATCTTAGTAGACTAAAATAAGAATGATTTCTTCTAATAGGTTTATGGGCAGTTCAGGCCCAATGAGTGTTGGCTGGACACTGTAATGGGTCCTAGAAGCCCACGAAGTCTGGCATGGCTTTGGTGTTCATTCTAGGTTACAGGGACAGCCGAGGCACTTTTGCATCACATTTCTTTTTCCCTTCTTAGAAAATCTTAGGCTACTCATATTATGATTCTTTTCAGATTCTTTTAACAAAACCTAACTCAAGAGCTACTCATAACCTACTGTGACTTTATTCTTATGGTGCTTGACACCTTAGGTCAGTGGAGTGATGAAGACACATTCACTATGAGACCATAGCAAGGATGTGCATAAAAAATTGATAAACAATCAGGGCAAATCATTTGTTGATGCTCATGTACACCCTTAATAAAAATTAAAACTTCATTATAAAACTAAATTTTTCATTAACTGGAATGTTCAACAGATAGAATTTACCTGTTGGGATATAAAATATCTATTACATGGTGCTTATGAGATAGATAAAAAATATATTGGTATCTTCTTTATCACTCTTCACTTAAATATAAAAATAAAACTGTATGTCACAAATGCTGCATGATTTTCAGTTGTACTAACAGTATTTTAAAGTATATTATGCAGTAAGATTTTAAAAAACATATTCTTATGAACATCATTGTATTTTGCAAAAACAATGTGAATATATATATATATATATATATAATTATTCCAATTCTATGGGGGAGAAAATATATATGATTATTCTCATTTTGTGGAAGAGAAAATTTAGGTAGAGTTTAAGTAATACGCCCAGAAAAAAGATTTGATTAACATTCATGGATTCCAAACTCATGAAACATACATTCTGATAAATATTAATTTGTTTATGTGTGAGTGTGCACTGATTTTTCAAATACTTCTAAACTAAGGCCAAATATAAAAATTGATTTACAATAGAAATGTGATCATGAAATTCAAGGAAAATATTTTAAGGAAAGTAGGCAATGTTTTCTAATACTCAGTTTAATGAAAATACTATTAAAAATTCTAAAATGGTTTTATTCCCTCGTCAAAAATCAACGTGGTCTTCCCATAGAAATTCATGTAATATCTTTTTTCTTGTATTTAATAATTTAAGAGGAAAACCAAGTAGTATAAGACTATGATACTGTTTTATACATGTAAAATATCTTCATTTGTTCACAAGATGTAAGTTCATTTTAATGTACATATTTCTCAATAATATATTGATTCAATAATTGATTTTTAACAAAAAGATACGTTTTATCTTCTGTATCCAGCCTGTCTATTAGTGAGTTCAATAATGTAGCTGTACTAGAGCACAAGGAAAAAAAATAAATGATAAGCATAAAATCATGTAAGTATTCTGTTGCATTTTGATAGCCTCAGGGGACATAGCAACATATAGCAATATTCAGAATTTTTTCAGAAGTAAAGAAAATCAGGGATCCATTGCTTTCAAATGTTCCCTGCATTCATTCATATGAGAACACTTTAATTTATATCATAATTGAATAGGCGACATGGCTGAGCTAATGTACATGCCCAAAGTGTTATCAAATTGACATGAACAATTTCCTACAACAAACATTTTTAGCATTCAATTGTATATGGAGCTAATTTTGGCTTGGCATTCTTTTTTAAATTTAGAAGTTTCCATGTCCTCAGATTTGTCACAAAAATCTTTACTTTCCTAAAGTATGTTCCAAAACTGTAATAAAAGTTCTGCTCCAAATTTATCTTTGCCACGACAAGTCCTATTCTGGGGTTTTGCTACTCTTATAGTGCTGTCGTGACTTTTCTGCATGGAGCTGTGGCTTTAATTTACAGAATGGTGTGTTGATGACTAGATTTTCAAAAGTGACTCTTAGTTTAAGGTACCAGTAAATCATGCTAATTTTTCCTGGACTATGAAATCTTTTGATTTTCCCAGGAACAGAAGTGGAATTTTAAAATGGAGAATTGAATCTGGAAAGTAGGTAGAACAAGATGATCTAAGAAAAGTCCTGTGGCAATCATCTCTTATAGATATACCCAGTTAAACAGCTATCTGGGCACCAAATTATCTTTACAAGAATGAAGGAAACAAGGTGTGAGAACATAGTGCCACTTTTTATTATTACAAAGCTAAAAATTCCATTGAAGACCCATGAAGAAAAGAGTTGCCTCTAGCACATCTCCCCCAATTCTAAGCAACACAGTCTGTAGAGAAACACTTTCTGCTTAAGAGAAAGGTAAAGAACTTCAGCACAGTCATTAGTCTTGAAATGTAATACCAGGCTTACCACAGTGACCCCAGTGCCTAACAAACTCCTGTCACTTCTACTGACATACCAATCTCTGTTGCCTGAGCTGCTGGAACTGTATCAGACGGACAGCAATAAAGACTACCTCTACCATCCTTCTATCAGTATTGGGTGGCAGGGCTGGGGGTAAAATCCCAACTATTAAGGAGAGAAGAATGTAAAATTTAACATGGGTCTTTCCAGAGCTCAGTATCGGACCTGCTATGGTCAGAATTTGCTTTGAGTAGAAATCAGAGGCCCTATACACAGGCAAGATCTCAGATAGATTCTCCAGAACTGCACTAGTGTCAGGCAGAGGCCGGCTCACTCCAGCGTATTCATTTTGATCTGCATCATTGCCAGCACTGGAGTGGGTTCAGAGGCCTCCTTCTTGCACAAACTTGTAGATCCTGGTGGCTGTGAGACTCAGGAGAAGATGTAACGAACAGGGAACACTTTCACACTGTTGGGGGGAATGCAAATTTACATTGGTGGGAATATAAATATAAAATGTAAGTGTAAGAAAAACTTCATATGAATGTTTCTCCAGAATTTATTGAATATGACATCTTCATATACTATTCTCACTCCTGTGTATATACGCAAAGCAGGCACATGATGAGGAGACATCTGAAGTTGCAAGTCATTTCAGCAGTGTTCATAATATTCAAGAAATAGAAACAACTTAAATATACATCAATGGATGAATGAATAAATAAAGGTGGTACATGTTCACCATGAAATTCTATTCTGTTATAAAAAGAATGTGATTCTCTCATTTGCAGCAATGTAGATGGAACCAGATGACATTATGTTAAGCGAAATAAGTAAAGCACAGAAAGACAAGTACACATGATCTCACTTAAATGTAGAATCTAAAAATTTGAACTGATAGACATTTAGAGTAGAAATGTGTTTATCAAGGACTGTAAGAACAGGCAGGACACAGGTAGGTGAATCAGGATGTGAATTAAGTCACAGGAGCAAGAAATGTTGGTGTGCTATTGTACACGATGGTGATCATAGACAATAACGCAATGTGCATTTCCTAAAGCTAGGAGAACTTACGTTGGAAATTTTTGCCATAAAGATATAATATTTGAGGCTATGCATACACAACACATGTATGCATACACAATGTATATACGCATGAAAACATATTATCCCATTAATATCTATAATTTTTATGTCGGTTTAATTAGTTTACGTCAAGAAAATAATTTTTTCAAAATGTAGCATATCTAAATGTTTTCAGATTTGTATACAAAGATGCTAAAGAGCTGTCCTATTGAATCTTTCTTTAAAGTATTTTTTCTAAACTATAAGCAAAATTCCCACATCTATATTTGTATATTTGGTTCATAACATGATGATCTGATGTATATGTACCTTGTAGCATTGCTAAATAAAGGTATATAGCATATGTATTACCTTACCTGCCACATTGTTTATAGTAAAAACACTTAAATATATCTTCTAGGAATTTTCAAGAAAATGAAATACATTATTACCTGGAATCGTCATAATGCATATATTTTTTGGCCATGATGCATATATTTCTTGACTGCATTCCTTCCACCTAACTGAAATTTTGCATCCTTTGGCCACCATCTTCTCAAAGTTCTGCCCCTCTCTTTTCTCATTCCTCAATATTTTCTAGTCCAAAATGTCTATGCCTGGTCTGGAATGTATAAAACATTTTTTTCTAAATTTTCCTTAGTCTATTTCTATTATGTCTTCTCTGACTCTAGCATTGCAAGTATGTTATGCTTTGACAGGAAGAAAATAAACATAACTGCAAGTAATTTATTAAGCCAAGGATTTAAAAATAAATAAAGGTAGTGTGTTGGTAACATACATGAGAAAATATAATTAAAGCAGCTTCTCCTGGCACATCTTCTGTAAAGAATTTGCCAGGGCTAATACAATCATGTAAGCATTTTTAATTACTCACATATTGCAATCACATTGTGCAACACTGTATCAGAAGAAATGCTTTTCACAATATATGTTACTTTCACTTCAGGAGTTGCCAGCACAAGGCTTTGCTGCATCTGAAACCAATGTAGTACCAGCAAGGCCACATTCTTATTTGGAAAGAGAAAATGAATCAGTGTCAGGTGTCATGGGACAATATCTCTGTCTCCATCTTTCTGGCAACACAGACATTTTCTTTCAGACTATATGACCTGATGTTGGTTTAAATTTCTTTTACATGAGTGGTAGCACTACTGAGTTTTGTTTTGGGAAAATAATCACATATTCCTTCTATTGTGCATACTAATAAGCTACCTGTAAGGAAGCTCAAGTAATACTGTTATCATTTAAAGAGTAGGAAACTAAATTACAGAGAAGTAATATAATATGCTTAGAGTCACAGAGCCAGTTATAAGTGTAGCCAGGTGTATGGTCTGGTCCCCTAATAGTAGACCAGGTGGCTTTCTATAATTACAAAGTATTATTGTTATTAAAAGATGATAGCTACCTATTTGCAAGAATTAAGATGTAAAAAAAGTATACAGAGAAGCAAATTATAAAATTCATGAATATATAGTAGTATGTAAGCTGCTTATTGGTAGCCTTTACTGTTTACCTAGAATGTTTCTATTTGATGAAAAGAAAGATAGGATTCAGAAAATCTTTTAGATATAATTATAAAATGTGATCTCTAAATTCTCTGATTTATCAATTTTTGATAGTTGCCAGAAATCTACCAGAAGAAGCTGCATTATATATATTAGAAACTAGTTATGGATTGAAATAAACTATTTCATTTCTGGAATGCTATCATCTTCCTAATAGCTGCTATCTTAATCTGCATGCTATTTTAATCTGAAATAGTAGATAGTAATTAGGAAAACATTAAAAACAATCAATAAAGGTTAGATTTTTATCACTATTGGAGAGAATAATAGGAGTACTACTGTAAAGACAGGTGAGATATTCAACAATTAAACACAAGATTCATGTATAATAATAATTATAATATTATCTAAATAATAGCATTTTTAGAAGAAAGTTAACCTGCTCCTGATTTCTGATATTTTGTGACTCTAAATGATATTTCTACGGACTAAATATTGCTTAACTATCTTGAATTGTGTTACCGGGGAGAGTTCCATCTCTTAGATATAGAACTCACATATTGAAATTGCATCTGTATTTCAAAGGAAGGCTTTATCAAACAGACTTTCACCGGAAATAGTAACACATAGAAAGAGGAAAATAAGTAAAACTTTGCTGAATTACACTTACTTAATATTTACCTAGCATTGGTTTTATGTTTAATGATTTGATTACCTTATCACTATTACATCAAGGAAAAAATGCACTTTATTTTTCCCAGTTGTATTGCTGGTTTGCAACCTCTTAACAATATAAATGAGATCTTGCAATCTCAAAAATAGATTTATAATGGATTTTTGCTATCTAATCACATATTACTTTTTTTCCTAGAATTTATTTTCCTCATTATAGCATACTTTTCCTTTCATCTAATAGATAGTAATTTTGTCACTGCGATCTTTCCAGCAGCACTATGGCTACAAAAACAACAATGAAACTGCATATCTTCCTAGTGACTGAAAGTTGATCAAAATAGGAAAAATCTTCAATTGAAAAAAAAATCTATCAAATAAAAGTAAGTTTTACTACATTTCTTTCAGCATTCTTTATAATAAAAATAAAAAATTGAAATCCTGTGAACAGATATACTCAACCAGAAAAGAATATCATTTCACATTAGATGACATTTTGTAAGCTTTTGTATGACAGCAGAAGTATAGTTTATCCATTTTTCTACCTAATTTTTATTCCTTTTGTTATATAGCATTAAGAGTTCACTGATCTTCCTTAGTTGTGATTTTGCCTGTGTGCATATGTATTTTTACCTTTAAAGAGGAAAAAATGATATGAAGAAAATATACACGATGGAATACTGCTCTCCATACAGAGGGATAAATGAGTCATTTGAAGGAAAATGGATGCATCAAGAGAACATAATATTAAGTCAAATAAGACACACAGTCTTATATATTATATTGTTACTTTTATAGGGGAAATATAAAATATAAATTAAAAGCAAAATAGAAGATAGATAATAGGAAATATGGTGATAGATCTTTTACAAACAGAAAGGGGACCAATAGATATAGGTAGTGATATGCTTTGTACCCCTACCTACTCACCACCAGGAATGTAATTATTGTATACTGCATTCAATAACTAATAAAAATAAAAATAAATAAAATTCAAAAGAAGACCATAAAAAAGAGAAAAACTAAAGTTGCCAATACTTGACATGTTATGTAAAAAAAATTGACACGACTCTAGCTGGCAAAAAAGAAGATAACAACAATAATCCTGCATCTTCTCTTCTGACCTTTTTTCCTTCCCACATTCATAGTTATGGAATTAGAAACACTATAACATTATTAGTTGTCATATTCTGACAGTAACTTCTTTCCAAACACATAATATTAAAAAAAAAGCAGGAACCTACATTTGGTTATGTCTTAGTTACCTTTCTAGTTGTTGAGACAAAATTCCTAACACCTAAAGTGAAAAGAAGAAAAGTTTATTTGGCTCACAGTTTGTAGAGGTTTCAGGTTACAGTCTGCTGGTCCAAAGCAAGGTACCACAGCAGAGGGGCAACACAGAAGAGAAACAGTCTATGGCAAAGCAGGACAGGCAGAAGATAGCAAGCAGTAAGCAGCAAGCAGCAGCAGCATCCCTCTTTCTGTGCCTTATAATCTAACCAGGCTACTCACCTTTAGGGCAGGTAGCACCCACACCCAGTGTGGAGCACCCTTAACCCTAGCATCCTACCATGAATCAATCTTAGCATCACATTCTTAATCCCAGCACCATACCGTGGTAATACTCATGACTAAACAAGAAAACCTGACCAAATAATATAAGCATTAAAAGTCAAACTTTTCCTTTCATTTGCTAAAATAAACCTTAATTACAACAAAATATTTGCACTAAGGTAAAAGTTATAGCATGTGGTATAATGATTTCTCAGTCATTTATCACACCATTCTAAGAATTTTTAATCAAGTTTGTCTTAAAATTATATGTGAGATTACCCTGCAATGATGCTATTATTGAATGAGTTATGACTAACCTTATCTATGACTTCACAGGGTGGCATATCCACTTCTCATGACAATTCTTCATTCTCCATGCTTCACTACAGTAGAAAGTCTCCTTAGCACTTTACAACCCAGTGTCAGTCTGCCTGGCTGTGCTTCCTCCATGCGCTGGACCATAATGGTTTATACTACCCATGTCACTAAGTTGCCCGCCCAGCCACCTGCTCCCCATTTCATCACAAAACTGTGTTAATCCAGGACAGTGGACTGAAGCTACAATATGACCCACAATGGCTCTGACACTGCTTTTATTTATTCCATGACTTCCAGGCTCTGCCCCTGTACCTGTCGGGGATCGCAAATTAAAAATTGAGTCTAGAGGATGTCCGAGGAGACCGTTCTAGTCCTGTTCTTTGAAACAGATTGGAATGAGGAAATTCCCTGCTTTCTTCTGGTCACAGTTGAAAGTCTTAGGGCTAGCAACACTGTGGCACTTACAGGGCAAGATAACGCCTGCTGCGGGCAATAAGGCACCTGGGGTTCTTATCCTTGCAAGAATGCTTTGTTCTTACTAGACCACCTTAACTGTCATCACTGCCCTTCATGCATTGCCCTTGACACAAATGCAATCAATAAATACCAAGGTTCTGGCCACCTCCATGGCCTTTGTTCCCTGTGAACAGCTGGTCATCCCAGATCCTCACACGATTTTGTCTCTTACTCTTTTTTCTCCCCTGTGCTATGATGCCTGGCAGGAGATTGGAGCCCACTGCAGGGGTCTCTGAAAATTAGCTGCTAGTGAAACTGAACTCAAATGCTGTTAGGTGACTTGTAACCTCATTCAGTGGATAATTTCAGATACGTCACATATTTTTTACAGTATTTAACACAAGTTCAGTGCTTGATGAAGTAAAGTCAGGTGCAATAAAATATTTTCTATTTCTTAAAATTCTATCATATTTATATTTACCATTATCTCTGTTTTCCACTGACTATAGCTCAGAGGACATGAGGAAGTCATTACCAAATTTGCCTTAACTGAACTGAACTAATATCTTTGATTAAAGCATGGATTATCAATTAAATTTATATATTATTGCAATCATGAATAAGCAGTTATAAACAGAATAAAAGTTCTTAAAGTTTTAAATATTAAACCAATGTTTCCTGTAGAAGTTTTCAGCATAGGATCTGGATATTTGCCTTATAAATATGCAATAAAAATATGAAAGATATGGGTAACCATGATTGAATAGAGAAGTATTTTATGAGTGAATTTGGTTTAAAGAATTACATTTTAATCTATAGCCATAATGAATTAATTTGCAGTTTTGATATGTTAACCACACTGATAGTTACCTTTATTTAAAAGAAAATTAAGCAATGTTTTAAATGCTTAAATTTTGTATCTATTTATTTGTGTTAGAAGCATTTTGTTGATTTTTTTCCGAATTTAAAAATTGTTTCTACATTTCAAAATAAGTGTCTTCCCTAGCTTTGATTTGTTTTCTTCATTCATATTCTAAATATCCAGTTATCAAGTAAAAAAATCTTCCTAAATCAAATACTTTGAAGTAATTTTGTTGCCTTTAATTTGCTATTCCACGTAATTTTTCTCCTCAACAGATGCAAGAGTTTTTAATTTGCATTAGGAGCTATAATGGAAGTCATAGTAATATAAACATAGATATGTCTGAGAAATTAATACTTGTTTTGATTTAATTATATTCACGTAGAGGAATAAATGAATAATGTCAAAGTTAATCAGTCAATTCATAAAAAATACAATTACAATAATACTTTAAAGTTACATGTGCCACAGATGACTTCTAGAAAGAAAAAAAATTCAGTTCTCAAAGATTTTTTCTTTTCTGGCTTGTAATATCAAAATTTAGTTTGTAACACTTTTTATTTTATAATATTTTCCTGATATTGTATAGTTTGGTGATGCATAGTTAAAGGAAATCAACATGTTATTTTCATCTAAAAATGGAGCTAGATACATACATGGCAATCTTCTTAGCAATGCACTTACTAAATAAAAAATGTAACAACAAAAGTAATATTAATTATCTCAAAAGTATCTCACTAAATTTCAAAATATTTTTTCTTGTTCATATAAAGATTATTTATTTACTAGTTAAATAGTTTACAATAACATAGTGATTTAGAAAACAACTAAAACTAAAAATCAGAAATATTTTTATCAATCTGTTGAAATAGATACATTACAGAAGAGTAGAAAATTATTTCTAATTTGAAAATTTTGATGAAATTTTGTTATGAATCTTCCAAGTGATCGATCTGACTGGGTGGTCAGCTTCACTTAATCTTGTATGATAAAGCACTTCCAAAATTGCATTGGTTATCCTTCAATACATAATGACCTTTAATCCACATGATGCACTCTGATACAGTTATTAATGTCTCCACTTTAAGCTTTAAAAAATTAAAGTTTGAGATAGAATAGCATTACCACCAAAAATGCAAAGTTAACAACAGTGAATATACATAAGTCAAATTCTATCCATTTCACTTGAGTGATCGTACTCTAAATCGATACTGCAATACATGGGAAATATTTTAGGTTTTATTTTAATATAATTTCATGTAATCTTTCAAAGTCACATAAGGAACTTGATTCTTTTAAGTTACACAGATTATAATAATATTATAAAATCAATTAAAACAGAATAAAACAACGAGGTGTAGGCTGTAATTTTTTAAAAAATGTTAATAACAAAAATAGTAAAAAAAAGAAGGAAACTATATTGTTTCATTGTGCAGAGCAGTACCTCTCTTTAAGAGATGTCATGTTTAGCTTATACTGAATAAAAAATGTGGTAGATAGGACACTGCTCATTGCATTGTCTATGTTTATATAATCTAGAAATCATTTTTTAAAATACAAAATTCTGTTTTCTACTGAAATATCCCTTATGTATCTGATGTTACTAAGATGAATCAAATTCCTGCCTAGATTTTTGATCTCTTATATTGCATAATATACTGCAGAGCCAGACGTTTGAATCCATCTGTTATAGTTCAGATTTTGCTGCTTAAGTAACGTAAACAACTGTAAGTGTATACCTATTGAAATCTTCTGTATACAAATATTTATATAGTCCACTGAAATGCTTCCATAATTTTCACATGTTGTTCCTCTTTCTCACTTAAGTCATTCAAGTCTGACTTTCACTTTATATGACTTCATCCAATGTTTCTGAATGGATTATAATATTTTCATACTTTATCTTATTTGTCAGGCCAATGCCATCAATTCCACCATTTATTCACATATCGGTCTCTTAGTTTCTCACTGCATCAGCTACTTTAAATTCATCCTAGACCTGAGAATCTTTTCTTATCCATTCACAAATGCTAACACCAGTGCTCCTTCATTTCATAGACTGTTTTTTTCTGTACTTACAATGAAAAAGCTTTGAGAGTTCCTAACTTATCTTCTCTTTAATAAGCATCTGAAAACATATTTTCAGAGCTAAAATTCATAAGAAATTCATAGTGCCTGATTTTTAAAACTAAAGATTAATGAAATTATTCTCTTAGTAAACTTTACAGAACTAAACAACTAACTGTAAACTGTACCGTTTTTGAGTTGGTTGTATGAAGACATGATTTAATCATGAATAATTGTAAATAAAAACAAATGTATCTTTTGATTTAAAGAAAAAACTACATCATCACAATGAATAAGGTGATGACATTTCTGTTTTGTACTTTTAATAAAATTGGTGTGTTAGGTCTTTTGGTTTATACTGTGTTTAAGGATTTCAAAGAAAGTTGAGGGCAGAATTTTGTAGGAGATTTCATGCTAAGAAGAATATATAATTCATTTATCTTCACAGAATAAAACACATCACTGAAGCTCAGCATTTTTATTCATGTACACAATTGAAAGGCATACA